>CM046867.1:568668-593668 GCA_025617745.1 Heliocidaris erythrogramma
TCGGCATTGGCCAAATTCAACGGAGAGGGCGCTTCGAACAATAACCAACAAAAATATTCCCACGGTCTGAAGTAAGCCACTGCCAACGGCAACCTCCTTGCGATCGCGATATCCACCCTTCCAAAATATCCCTAATAGGCTAACATACAGCTTTCTGGGCTATCGCGATACATTACTTTTTTAAAATCTCATACGGCTAACTTCAGCTTTTGCAATATTTTCCTGGATTTCTCGCCCTAACCCTAGCAGTGTATTCATGCGCTCATGTAATCCGGTTTTTCAAATGTCAAACCCTTTCAGCACAAATATAACTACGAGCAAGTAGCTAGTTTTTTTTCAAATCCCAATCAATTGTCCATAAATTAACGTGACTCATCAGTGATTTTTAATTTACAATTCAGTTAGTCAGTTTTTCCCAATCGGTCATCAAATAAATCACAATAGGCCTATTCAGATAATATAGGTTAGGGTTAGGGTTACTTGGGGTTTGTGCATAGGCCTAGTCTCCAGGTATCGCCAGGTATCCATCGACGACGTCGACGGTATTTGAACGTATTGACTGTTGACTGTTGTTATTCATTGTCCGTGGAAAGTTAGATTCAAATTCAGTTGTCTCTCCGGATTTTCAAGTAAAAATAGAGGAAAACCTACATCTGCAGGTAAGTTGAGAAACATTTAAGTTTATTATTATCCAACCCAACTAAGAAATAGCGTAGCTGTAGGGCCTATAATATCACCAGTTAAGACTGAACTTTTGCCTTTTGGCTTCGCTTAGTTTGCTGCAGCGGCGCGTCACGGCGCTGCCCCCCAGCCCGGCCCGACCAGCCCGGACCAGCCTTCCGTTGGACTTCAATTCAAGTTCAACTAAACTTTATTCAATCATTAGATTTAGAATGAGTCTAATAATTAAAAAACAATGTGATAGTATAAGAAATTCATAACATCATGAAAATATAATGAATATGAATTATGGAAGAATAGACATTCACAAAGATTAGAATTTAGAAACATGACTGAGAAAAGAACAATTTGGATGTTTCAATTTCACTTTAAAGTTTAAGTTTAGTCATCTGTCATAGTGTCATGTATTGTTAGTTTACTACTAGCTTTCACACCGGGACCTGTGTGGAGTTAATGTACGTAGTGTTGTGTAGCGACTACGCAACACTTCGCTACCGTACGCTGTCCTACGAAAGTCTATACCCAGGAACGCAAAATAGGTACGCAAAAAATTGAACATGCTTAATTTTTTGGCGTACTGCCTGCGTAGAGCCAGAGAACGCAGTTTATATGCAAGCCTACGCAACACTTCACCACTGTGCGCCATTCCTACGCAACACTACGCCAAAATGCCCCGGCCCGGTGACGCAAAACATATTTTGATAGGCCTACTTGCGCATGAAATGCAGGTTCAAGTCAGAGCTACGCACCCGCACATACACCAAATGCGATGCGTTCAATGCACCAAGCTTTTGATGTGACTGACGAGATTATCATTTGCGGTCACCAAAACCACCGAGTAATTTTCCTTTGTTTTTTGTAATAATATATCACTAGGCCTGATTACTAATCAGTCATCTTCAAAATTAAGATTTACATTCATGACATTATGTTTGCTAAGCTTTTCTTTCATGTTATCAAGAAACTTTGGCATATGTGACCTGCATATAATCCCAAGCTTTTTTGTTTTGTATACATATATAGGTCAGCTGACACTGCCTTCGCCCCTTCCCAAGACATACCATGGATGGATCCTAACCCTGGCCTAACCCAAAATTTGCCGTCGGATGGAGACGACCAAGAGTGGTGGGTACTCGGTGGACATGAATGCCATTTTTAAAGATTTTTCGCGAGTATGCAGATTTAGTCTCGTTTCATGCTGTCGCCACCAATGAAAGTTCTTAATTGATATCCGGAACATCGTGGGAATCGAACTCATCCGACATAGCACAAAATGAGACCCACGTGGCGGAACCACTCGACTACAAAATCCTGTACATTCAGGCAAAAAGTGAAAAACGGTGGGTGTAGATTATATCTGAAGCACCACCTACAGCGAAAGGGGAAATTCAGGAGCAGATACCATGTGAAAGTAAACATGGCCTTTGATCGTTATCAAGATTCGTTTGGAAAGTTCTCCAGAAGGGGCAAATAGTTAATGAGTTTGACAAAACGTAAACGTGGAATGATTGTTTATCGTTAAAGTGGCCTGGGGTGTTTCATAAAGCTGTTCGTAAAGTTACGAATGACTTTACGAACGACTGGAACATGTTCTTGGGTGCTACACTAACCAGATTCTCAATCATTTAGCACAAGAACTCATCACCAGTCGTGCATAAAATTTGTGCGTAACTTACGAACAGCTTTATGAAACATCCCCAGGTCTACGATTTCATTGTGTACATTTTTCAAATTTTTTATGTTGTTAAAGCCCGTCAAAATAGTTGTGCTTACGCACAGGATACATGTTTGTGTATAATAAGTGTACATGACCTCAGCCATTGAATAGGAGTGGTTGCAATTGCAACGCAGTATGTGTCGTGCATAAAGGGTTTATTCATGTAAACAAGCATCATGTAAATAAGCATTAGCTTATGTTTTTAGTAACTTACAAGAGCTAAAAGAGGGGTGGTATTCTGAGATTTATTTAATCTTGATTTTAGTGAAATAATTTGAATTGTCATAATAAAATGAACGCTTATATGGTTAATGCATGTGCAAAAGTGACTGCGTACGCGGAATTCATCTGTGCAAACACCAATGAAATTTTGCAATTTGAAATATGTTATGACAAAATCTTTTCACTAAAATCAAGATAAAATAAATCTCAGAATACCATCCCTGTTCTGAGGGAATATTATTGATGTCAGTTCTCATAGGGGCTGGACTCGCATAGACTACTTTGCAAATTGTTCATTTAAAGGGGCAATAAGATGTCATATCTGTTAATTGCAGTGCATGAGAGGCTCATTCCAAGCGCAGAATATAATAAGCAGAGACATAAATGCATACATTGTAGAGCTGGATGGTTAAATTCTTTTGGGGGTTTATTTTGTCATATCAAGATCACATGATATCAAGACTATTTGAAGATTCACTGTAAAGTAAACAGGTTTACATGCATTTAATTTTGTTTACAATGCTTTGTATACTTTCTTTACAGTGAACCGTTAATCGCAAATTTGCAGATTGTTCATCGACATGAAGATGACTTGTTCCTGAAGAATAGAATAGAGATGAATAAGAAAAGGACGAGTTGTTTCATCGTTTATTTGCATGTTCACAGTTGAAAAGAGATTTATTGAATGATTGATAGATCACAAGAAAGAGGAGAGAAAGAGAGACGAGGGAGTGAGGGGTATATTGTCCGATCAGGAGAAAGAAAGAGAGATGGGGAGGGGGGCGAGGACGATAAAGAGATTTAATGATTGACAGATCAGGAGGCAGGAAAAATGAAGAGAGCAAAGGAACGAGGGAGAGTATCAATGAGAAAGAGGTAGAGAAAAAGGGAAGGCAGGAGTGAGAGAGAGAGAGAAAGAATGAGGAGATGTATAGATAAAGAGAGGATGCAGATTGAGTGAGAAGAAAAGAGCCCAGGGGCTCCTTTCACAGAGCCATCATTAGTCTTCTTGGATAATACATAGAAACGTTTGTTGTAAAATCAACACGCATTTCTATGGGATGTCCACAGACTTAGACTTGACGGTTTCGTGAAACGGGCCCCCCAGAGAAATAATAAGAATCACATGTTCACCCTTTAAAAAAATATGTTTCTTCTTCTTTCGCTCTTACTGATCTATCGCCCTGTCTCTCTCTACTCTTCTCTAATATCTACCTCATTCGCTCTCTCTTTTCTTGTATTCCTCTCCTTCTTTCTCTCTACTACTCTCTTAAGCTCTCACACACTATCTACCTTCTGTCTTCCCCTCTGTCTCTAGTGTTCTCAAAGATCTACATGTATCTCATCCTCTAGCTCTCTCCCCCTCTTTTCTTTATCTATATCCTTATTTCTACTATTCTATCTGTCTCTCTTTCTCTCCCAGACACAAAAACACTGTACTCCCTACCCCACCCCCACTTTTTCTTTCATCTCTGAGTTTCCAAACTCTTACGGTCATGAGACGTACACTTAAAGGACAGAAAATGTGTATATCATTTAGGATTATTTATTTACAAATATTTATTTACAATATTTACATATATTCATCATGATAAACAACACTGAATACTTAGGCTGGTATATATTGGGCAGTGATAGCAGCTAATAATAATAAAAATAATGGTGATCATAATTATAATATAAATATATTTATAATAATGATGCTAATAATACTCATGATAACAAAATTAATAATAAGAACTGTCACCTTCCAACATTTTATCATCAATAGTGCTATCATAATAATGATAAAATGATAATGATTATGATAAAAAGTACTTATGATAAATATTATTCATTACGACTTTAGATCACGTAGAACGCTTTGGTCTCATTTCATGCTGTTGCCACCAATGAAAGTTCGGAGGTGATATTTTGAACTTCATGGGATTCGAACCCATGCAACGTAGCATTAAACTTCAACCGTTTAAGCGATCAGGGAACTCATGTTTCAGGCATGCATGTCCAGACTTCCCGACATTTGATGTTCAGATTTCAGAATATGTCATGTGAAATGGTTTTAGTAAAAAATATCAACCCCAAACATGCAAATTCATATTCTGGGGTTTCATTTCCAAAGGAAATATCAACCATCTTACCCAAAATATGTTGAGATAAAGTTAGAATCAAATATAAACTGCAGTATGCCCCTAGAAGATGAACAATTAAACTGTTACCATGAGTGAAAACTTTCAAATCCAGCAGTTCACTGAGGCAGTTACTGCTGGCTTCCTCCCCCCGGAGTTCAGGCATCAGGCACCTCAACATCTAGAGCTACAGCAGCAGGCTAAACATTTATACAGTATGGTGCTTTGCACTAAGAGTAATAATGTTTTACACTAAATGCGGCAAAGATTCAGGGTAATAAACTCCACAAAACTAATTTGCATCATTTTTTGCTTTAAATATTGATACTCAAGACAAATATTAACCTAAAAAATCATGGGTCAAGTCGGAAAACACTCTTCCATTGCTTTGCAGTACACCATTTAACACAGGTGGGACTGGTATATACATTGTAGTTACTATACATACACAAGTCATGTCTTATGGTTTACTATTGCACATTACACACGTACGTATATTGAGAATCTATACATACACATGCAGGATAATTGAAATATCAATTTGGCGGGAATTCCTATAATCGTTGAGAGTCCTTTGGTTGATTTCATGGCACGCTGCATACGCAAGAAATCTGCGTCACTTCATGGTACATCACATACAAAAATGAGCGTAATCAATAAACAACACATTCAACTGTTATTCCAATGATTCAAAAGCCTTTTTAATTAATACACATCTTAATTTTAAAATTAACATGAAAAACCTACATGTATTGCATCTTACCACCATAATCTTTGACCGTCCTTTGGTGGAGTGCACGTCACGCTGAATTGTAGTCGTTTTCCTCTTGTACGCAGGAAATAGGCTTACGTTCTCTGTGAATGACATGCAAAAATAAGCATAATCATTAATACATATCTTAATTTTAAATATAACATGAAAAACCTACATGTATTGTATCTTACCACCATAATCTTTGACCGTCCTTTGGTGGAGTGCACGTCACGCTGAATTGTAGTCGTTTTCCTCTCGTACGCAGGAAATAGGCTTACGTTCTCTGTGAATGACATGAAAAAATAAGCATAATCATTAATACATATCTTAATTTTAAATTTAACATGAAAAACCTACATGTATTGTATCTTACCACCATAATCTTTGACCGTCCTGTGGTGGAGTTCACGGCACGCTGAATTGTAGTCGTTTTCCTCTCGTACGCAGGAAATAGGCTTACGTTCGTTCTCTGTGAATGACATGCAAAAATAAGCATAATCATTAATACATATCTTAATTTTAAATTTAACATGAAAAACCTACATGTATTGTATCTTACCACCATAATCTTTGACCGTCCTGTGGTGGAGTTCACGGCACGCTGAATTGTAGTCGTTTTCCTCTCGTACGCAGGAAATAGGCTTATACGTTCTCAGCTCTGTGAATATGACATGCAAAAATAAGCATAATCATTAATACATATCTTAATTTTAAATTTAACATGAAAAACCTACATGTATTGTATCTTACCACCATAATCTTTGACCGTCCTGTGGTGGAGTTCACGGCACGCTGAATTGTAGTCGTTTACCTCTCGTACGCAGGAAATAGGCTCATGTTCTCTGTGGAAAATGATAAACAGCTACCTGTACATAAACTTTCAGTGTTAACAATAAAGAATTTATCAAAATAAAGGGGGTGAATCTATTGCATAATTTACAACCTACTTTAACCTAATTATAGTTGAACAGTCAAACATTGCGCAGTAATGAACAAAAGTTTGAGCTTATTTTGTCACTTTTGTGGAAATGATTTTGGCCTGAAAATTCATGTCCTATATTGTACATTCCTTCTCTACTTATGCATAAACTTTCAGTGTTAACAACTAAGAATTTATCAAAAAAAGGGGGTCATTCTAAATGCATTTCTAGTATTAAAGAGTAGCCAACACACACGTCATACAACTGTTCCATACGTACCGTAGCCCTTCCGATCGGACGCCGGGTCTGCCGGTCTGACAATGACGAGTCTATGGTCAAAGAAGCAGTAATAAGCAAACTTTGAGCTTATTTTGTCACTTTTGTGGAAATGATCTTGGCCTGAAAATTCATGTCCTATATTGTACGTTCCTTCTCTACCTATACATAAACTTTCAGTGTTAACAACTAAGAATTTATCAAAATAAAGGGGTCATTCTAAATGCATTTCTACTAGTATTAAAGAGTAGCCAACACACGTCATACAGCTGTTTCACACGTACCGTGGCCCGTCTGTACGCCGGGTCTGCCGGCCTGACAATGACGAGTCTATGGTCAAAGATGCAGTAATAAGCAAACTTTGAGCTTATTTTGTCACTTTTGTGGAAATGATCTTGGCCTGAAAATTCATGTCCTATATTGTACGTTCCTTCTCTACCTATACATAAAGTTTCAGTGTTAACAACTCAGAATTTATCAAAATAAAGGGGGTCATTCTAAATGCATTTCTAGTATTTAAAGAGTAGCCAACACACGTCATACAGCTATTTCATACGTACCGTGGCCCGTCTGTACGCCGGGTCTGCCGGCCTGACAATAACGAGTCTATGGTCAAGGAGCTGGCAATACCAAAGTAGGTCCGGTCTTGTCTGAGCTAACGGTCTCCGTCAGAAAAACGAAACTTTTTGAGTTGAATTTTGTCATTACTTTACATAAAGGCAGATAACTTTTTGATAAAAGCATATTATTGATAATGAAAAGCAGAAATAGGAAGACTATTAAATTCTAAACCTAACCCTGGCCAAACCAAAGGAGAAACGCGATATATTTGAAGATAAAAGGTGGTTTAAGTCAGGCAAAACTACTCCGAAAACGTCAAAAATCGAAAATTTTCAGACGAGAAAAACATTCCATCATTAAATCACTCTTATTTCTTTAAAAAACAAAGATAATCCCCAAGTTCCTCTGTAGTGATAGAATAATAGTTATTGATCATATCTTACCAGTTTATTACGACTGCCAAGGCCTAATTGAGAAAATGAAAAATTTCAAACATAAGATGCAGATTCGGGTACCAAAAGGTAAGTTCTCGGGTGCAAACGTTAATTTCCAGGTACCCAGCGTTAATTTTCGGGTACCCATAGTTAAACGTCGGGTACCCAAGGTTAATTTTCGGGTACCCAAGGTTAATTGCTCGGGTACCCATAGTTAATTTTCGGGTACCCAAGGTTAATTGTCAGGTACCATAGTTAATATTGGGGGAACCATAGTTAATTTTCGGGGAACCAGTATATTTTCGGGTACATGAGGTTAATGTTCGGGTACCCATAGTTAATTTTGGGGTGCGGAAAGTTTAAACCCTGGTAACCCTAACCCTAACCCTAACCCTAACCCTAACCCTAACCCTAACCCTAACCCTAACCCTAACCCTAACCCTAACCCTAACCCTAACCCTAACCCTAACCCTAACCCTAACCCTAACCCTAACCCTAACCCTAACCCTAACCCTAACCCTGACCCTAACCCTAACCCTAACCCTAACCCTAACCCTAACCCTAACCCTAACCCTAACCCTAACCCTAACCCTAACCCTAACCCTAACCCTAACCTAACCCTAACCCTAACCCTAACCCTAATACCCTAATAACCCTAACCCTAACCCTAACCCTAATAACCCTAACCCTAACCCTAACCCTAACCCTAATAACCCTAACCCTAACCCTAACCCTAACCCTATACCCTCTAATCCTAACCCTTAACGCTAATTAACCCTAACCCTAACCCTAACCCTAACCCTAACCCTAACCCTAACCCTAACCCTAACCCTAACCCTAACCCTAACCCTAACCCTAACCCTAACCCTAACCCTAACCCTAACCCTAACCCTAACCCTAACCCTAACCCTAACCCTAACCCTAACCCTAACCCTAACCCTAACCCTAACCCTAACCCTAACCTAACCCTAACCCTAACCCTAACCCTAATTAGGGTTGTGGGACCTGACTTTTTTTTTTAAACGCCCAGGGTTAGCTTATTATAAGGTGGTTAAGGTTCTAGCCAGAGGGTTAGCTTTCTAAATAGTTAAATATTATTAGGGTTTTTTTTGGAACAAAAATATTTTGTCATTTCCTTTTTATTAACCTTTTACCTCTCAGAGGTACCAAAACGTAAGTTTTGAGGTGCTAAACGGTCAACCCTGGGTTTTGCACCAAACCATTTTGATTAGATATTTTGTTTCTTGCTCTTTTTGAAATCTTTTTGGCCAACTTCAAGCTATCGTCCCCCCATATTTATATTCTGTCGTTGGTTCAGTTTCATTCACGCAATTCTTTCAAAATGCATCAAACATGAAAAAAAGTGACCCTTGGGTACCTTTGCTGGTTTGGTATGTTCCAGATGTCCCGGGACTCCAAGGGTTTTGTTAGATTGATGGGTTAACGACTAACACCTTAACAACCTACTTTTAGAGCCTAATTCCGACCTCCAGGGTTATGGAGTTCATTTCTTCAAAAAAATGCAGTAAACCAACCCGTGACACTATCCCATCATCTCTTTTCTATCAGATCAAAATATCAAATAAAGAAAACATAGGCCAAAAAAATTCAAAAAATCCACATGTCTTTATCTTATCATCGGAAAGATATCCTGTAAATATGGCAACATTTGATTCAGTAGTTAATTAATTATAAGCAATTATTCAAAAAAAAAATTCCCTCAAATTTATGCAAAATCACCAAAATCACGTTTTTACCCTATTTTCAACTTGCTCTATTTTCCTTAATAATCACTTTTAGATCAGCGGACTGCCTTAGTTCTGACCCTTAATTCATTATTATCATAATGCAACCTTGTTTTCCTTTCTCTTTTCATTCAAAATATCCATTATTAGCTAACCCTAATCACTCCTTTTTTGCTCCGACAGATATAACTCGGATCTAATCCCCATAGGTTTTCTACAGTATTAGACTCAAAAGTGGGTCGAGGAAAAATCATCACAAACAGAAAATTAATCTCAACCATAAGCTATTTTAACCTCATTTCAATCCAAAAATAACTCTAGAACACTTTTCTGCCAGTGGATTCATGTAAATTCATCTATTTATTGCTCAAAATCCCACAAAATAACTTCATTTTTCATCCCAAATTCGGCATTGGCCAAATTCAACGGAGAGGGCGCTTCGAACAATAACAAACAAAATATTCCCACGGTCTGAAGTAAGCCACTGCCAACGGCAACCTCCTTGCGATCGCGATATCCACCCTTCCAAAATATCCCTAATAGGCTAACATACAGCTTTCTGGGCTATCGCGATACATTACTTTTTTAAAATCTCATACGGCTAACTTCAGCTTTTGCAATATTTTCCTGGATTTCTCGCCCTAACCCTACCAGTGTATTCATGCGCTCATGTAATCCGGTTTTTCAAAATGTCAAACCCTTTCAGCACAAATATAACTACGAGCAAGTAGCTAGTTTTTTTTCAAATCCCAATCAATTGTCCATAAATTAACGTGACTCATCAGTGATTTTTAATTTACAATTCAGTTAGTCAGTTTTTCCCCATCGGTCATCAAATAAATCACAATAGGCCTATTCAGATAATATAGGTTAGGGTTAGGGTTACTTGGGGTTTGTGCATAGGCCTAGTCTCCAGGTATCGCCAGGTATCCATCGACGACGTCGACGGTATTTGAACGTATTGACTGTTGACTGTTGTTATTCATTGTCCGTGGAAAGTTAGATTCAAATTCAGTTGTCTCTCCCGGATTTTCAAGTAAAAATAGAGGAAAACCTACATCTGCAGGTAAGTTGAGAAACATTTAAGTTTATTATTATCCAACCCAACTAAGAAATAGCGTAGCTGTAGGGCCTATAATATCACCAGTTAAGACTGAACTTTTGCCTTTTGGCTTCGCTTAGTTTGCTGCAGCGGCGCGTCACGGCGCTGCCCCCCAGCCCGGCCCGACCAGCCCGGACCAGCCTTCCGTTGGACTTCAATTCAAGTTCAACTAAACTTTATTCAATCATTAGATTTAGAATGAGTCTAATAATTAAAAACAATGTGATAGTATAAGAAATTCATAACATCATGAAAATATAATGAATATGAATTATGGAAGAATAGACATTCACAAAGATTAGAATTTAGAAACATGACTGAGAAAAGAACAATTTGGATGTTTCAATTTCACTTTAAAGTTTAAGTTTAGTCATCTGTCATAGTGTCATGTATTGTTAGTTTACTACTAGCTTTCACACCGGGACCTGTGTGGAGTTAATGTACGTAGTGTTGTGTAGCGACTACGCAACACTTCGCTACCGTACGCTGTCCCTACGAAAGTCTATACCCAGGAACGCAAAATAGGTACGCAAAAAATTGAACATGCTTAATTTTTTGGCGTACTGCCTGCGTAGAGCCAGAGAACGCAGTTTATATGCAAGCCTACGCAACACTTCACCACTGTGCGCCATTCCTACGCAACACTACGCCAAAATGCCCCGGCCCGGTGACGCAAAACATATTTTGATAGGCCTACTTGCGCATGAAATGCAGGTTCAAGTCAGAGCTACGCACCCGCACATACACCAAATGCGATGCGTTCAATGCACCAAGCTTTTGATGTGACTGACGAGATTATCATTTGCGGTCACCAAAACCACCGAGTAATTTTCCTTTGTTTTTTGTAATAATATATCACTAGGCCTGATTACTAATCAGTCATCTTCAAAATTAAGATTTACATTCATGACATTATGTTTGCTAAGCTTTTCTTTCATGTTATCAAGAAACTTTGGCATATGTGACCTGCATATAATCCCAAGCTTTTTTGTTTTGTATACATATATAGGTCAGCTGACACTGCCTTCGCCCCTTCCCAAGACATACCATGGATGGATCCTAACCCTGGCCTAACCCAAAATTTGCCGTCGGATGGAGACGACCAAGAGTGGTGGGTACTCGGTGGACATGAATGCCATTTTTAAAGATTTTTCGCGAGTATGCAGATTTAGTCTCGTTTCATGCTGTCGCCACCAATGAAAGTTCTTAATTGATATCCGGAACATCGTGGGAATCGAACTCATCCGACATAGCACAAAATGAGACCCACGTGGCGGAACCACTCGACTACAAAATCCTGTACATTCAGGCAAAAAGTGAAAAACGGTGGGTGTAGATTATATCTGAAGCACCACCTACAGCGAAAGGGGAAATTCAGGAGCAGATACCATGTGAAAGTAAACATGGCCTTTGATCGTTATCAAGATTCGTTTGGAAAGTTCTCCAGAAGGGGCAAATAGTTAATGAGTTTGACAAAACGTAAACGTGGAATGATTGTTTATCGTTAAAGTGGCCTGGGGTGTTTCATAAAGCTGTTCGTAAAGTTACGAATGACTTTACGAACGACTGGAACATGTTCTTGGGTGCTACACTAACCAGATTCTCAATCATTTAGCACAAGAACTCATCACCAGTCGTGCATAAAATTTGTGCGTAACTTACGAACAGCTTTATGAAACATCCCCAGGTCTACGATTTCATTGTGTACATTTTTCAAATTTTTTATGTTGTTAAAGCCCGTCAAAATAGTTGTGCTTACGCACAGGATACATGTTTGTGTATAATAAGTGTACATGACCTCAGCCATTGAATAGGAGTGGTTGCAATTGCAACGCAGTATGTGTCGTGCATAAAGGGTTTATTCATGTAAACAAGCATCATGTAAATAAGCATTAGCTTATGTTTTTAGTAACTTACAAGAGCTAAAAGAGGGGTGGTATTCTGAGATTTATTTAATCTTGATTTTAGTGAAATAATTTGAATTGTCATAATAAAATGAACGCTTATATGGTTAATGCATGTGCAAAAGTGACTGCGTACGCGGAATTCATCTGTGCAAACACCAATGAAATTTTGCAATTTGAAATATGTTATGACAAAATCTTTTCACTAAAATCAAGATAAAATAAATCTCAGAATACCATCCCTGTTCTGAGGGAATATTATTGATGTCAGTTCTCATAGGGGCTGGACTCGCATAGACTACTTTGCAAATTGTTCATTTAAAGGGGCAATAAGATGTCATATCTGTTAATTGCAGTGCATGAGAGGCTCATTCCAAGCGCAGAATATAATAAGCAGAGACATAAATGCATACATTGTAGAGCTGGATGGTTAAATTCTTTTGGGGGTTTATTTTGTCATATCAAGATCACATGATATCAAGACTATTTGAAGATTCACTGTAAAGTAAACAGGTTTACATGCATTTAATTTTGTTTACAATGCTTTGTATACTTTCTTTACAGTGAACCGTTAATCGCAAATTTGCAGATTGTTCATCGACATGAAGATGACTTGTTCCTGAAGAATAGAATAGAGATGAATAAGAAAAGGACGAGTTGTTTCATCGTTTATTTGCATGTTCACAGTTGAAAAGAGATTTATTGAATGATTGATAGATCACAAGAAAGAGGAGAGAAAGAGAGACGAGGGAGTGAGGGGTATATTGTCCGATCAGGAGAAAGAAAGAGAGATGGGGAGGGGGGCGAGGACGATAAAGAGATTTAATGATTGACAGATCAGGAGGCAGGAAAAATGAAGAGAGCAAAGGAACGAGGGAGAGTATCAATGAGAAAGAGGTAGAGAAAAAGGGAAGGCAGGAGTGAGAGAGAGAGAGAAAGAATGAGGAGATGTATAGATAAAGAGAGGATGCAGATTGAGTGAGAAGAAAAGAGCCCAGGGGCTCCTTTCACAGAGCCATCATTAGTCTTCTTGGATAATACATAGAAACGTTTGTTGTAAAATCAACACGCATTTCTATGGGATGTCCACAGACTTAGACTTGACGGTTTCGTGAAACGGGCCCCCCAGAGAAATAATAAGAATCACATGTTCACCCTTTAAAAAAATATGTTTCTTCCTTTCGCTCTTACTGATCTATCGCCCTGTCTCTCTCTACTCTTCTCTAATATCTACCTCATTCGCTCTCTCTTTTCTTGTATTCCTCTCCTTCTTTCTACTACTCTCTTAAGCTCTCACACACTATCTACCTTCTGTCTTCCCCTCTGTCTCTAGTGTTCTCAAAGATCTACATGTATCTCATCCTCTAGCTCTCTCCCCCTCTTTTCTTTATCTATATCCTTATTTCTACTATTCTATCTGTCTCTCTTTCTCTCCCAGACACAAAAACACTGTACTCCCTACCCCCACCCCCACTTTTTCTTTCATCTCTGAGTTTCCAAACTCTTACGGTCATGAGACGTACACTTAAAGGACAGAAAATGTGTATATCATTTAGGATTATTTATTTACAAATATTTATTTACAATATTTACATATATTCATCATGATAAACAACACTGAATACTTAGGCTGGTATATATTGGGCAGTGATAGCAGCTAATAATAATAAAAATAATGGTGATCATAATTATAATATAAATATATTTATAATAATGATGCTAATAATACTCATGATAACAAAATTAATAATAAGAACTGTCACCTTCCAACATTTTATCATCAATAGTGCTATCATAATAATGATAAAATGATAATGATTATGATAAAAAGTACTTATGATAACTATTATTCATTACGACTTTAGATCACGTAGAACGCTTTGGTCTCATTTCATGCTGTTGCCACCAATGAAAGTTCGGAGGTGATATTTTGAACTTCATGGGATTCGAACCCATGCAACGTAGCATTAAACTTCAACCGTTTAAGCGATCAGGGAACTCATGTTTCAGGCATGCATGTCCAGACTTCCCGACATTTGATGTTCAGATTTCAGAATATGTCATGTGAAATGGTTTTAGTAAAAAATATCAACCCCAAACATGCAAATTCATATTCTGGGGTTTCATTTCCAAAGGAAATATCAACCATCTTACCCAAAATATGTTGAGATAAAGTTAGAATCAAATATAAACTGCAGTATGCCCCTAGAAGATGAACAATTAAACTGTTACCATGAGTGAAAACTTTCAAATCCAGCAGTTCACTGAGGCAGTTACTGCTGGCTTCCTCCCCCGGAGTTCAGGCATCAGGCACCTCAACATCTAGAGCTACAGCAGCAGGCTAAACATTTATACAGTATGGTGCTTTGCACTAAGAGTAATAATGTTTTACACTAAATGCGGCAAAGATTCAGGGTAATAAACTCCACAAAACTAATTTGCATCATTTTTTGCTTTAAATATTGATACTCAAGACAAATATTAACCTAAAAAATCATGGGTCAAGTCGGAAAACACTCTTCCATTGCTTTGCAGTACACCATTTAACACAGGTGGGACTGGTATATACATTGTAGTTACTATACATACACAAGTCATGTCTTATGGTTTACTATTGCACATTACACACGTACGTATATTGAGAATCTATACATACACATGCAGGATAATTGAAATATCAATTTGGCGGGAATTCCTATAATCGTTGAGAGTCCTTTGGTTGATTTCATGGCACGCTGCATACGCAAGAAATCTGCGTCACTTCATGGTACATCACATACAAAAATGAGCGTAATCAATAAACAACACATTCAACTGTTATTCCAATGATTCAAAAGCCTTTTTAATTAATACACATCTTAATTTTAAAATTAACATGAAAAACCTACATGTATTGCATCTTACCACCATAATCTTTGACCGTCCTTTGGTGGAGTGCACGTCACGCTGAATTGTAGTCGTTTTCCTCTTGTACGCAGGAAATAGGCTTACGTTCTCTGTGAATGACATGCAAAAATAAGCATAATCATTAATACATATCTTAATTTTAAATATAACATGAAAAACCTACATGTATTGTATCTTACCACCATAATCTTTGACCGTCCTTTGGTGGAGTGCACGTCACGCTGAATTGTAGTCGTTTTGCTCTCGTACGCAGGAAATAGGCTTACGTACGTTCTCTGTGAATGACATGAAAAAATAAGCATAATCATTAATACATATCTTAATTTTAAATTTAACATGAAAAACCTACATGTATTGTATCTTACCACCATAATCTTTGACCGTCCTGTGGTGGAGTTCACGGCACGCTGAATTGTAGTCGTTTTCCTCTCGTACGCAGGAAATAGGCTTACGTTCTCTGTGAATATGACATGCAAAAATAAGCATAATCATTAATACATATCTTAATTTTAAATTTAACATGAAAAACCTACATGTATTGTATCTTACCACCATAATCTTTGACCGTCCTGTGGTGGAGTTCACGGCACGCTGAATTGTAGTCGTTTTCCTCTCGTACGCAGGAAATAGGCTTATACGTTCTCAGCTCTGTGAATATGACATGCAAAAATAAGCATAATCATTAATACATATCTTAATTTTAAATTTAACATGAAAAACCTACATGTATTGTATCTTACCACCATAATCTTTGACCGTCCTGTGGTGGAGTTCACGGCACGCTGAATTGTAGTCGTTTACCTCTCGTACGCAGGAAATAGGCTCATGTTCTCTGTGGAAAATGATAAACAGCTACCTGTACATAAACTTTCAGTGTTAACAATAAAGAATTTATCAAAATAAAGGGGGTGAATCTATTGCATAATTTACAAACCTACTTTAACCTGAACAGTCAAACATTGCGCAGTAATGAACAAAAGTTTGAGCTTATTTTGTCACTTTTGTGGAAATGATTTTGGCCTGAAAATTCATGTCCTATATTGTACATTCCTTCTCTACTTATGCATAAACTTTCAGTGTTAACAACTAAGAATTTATCAAAAGAAAGGGGGTCATTCTAAATGCATTTCTAGTATTAAAGAGTAGCCAACACACACGTCATACAACTGTTCCATACGTACCGTAGCCCTTCCGATCCGGACGCCGGGTCTGCCGGTCTGACAATGACGAGTCTATGGTCAAAGAAGCAGTAATAAGCAAACTTTGAGCTTATTTTGTCACTTTTGTGGAAATGATCTTGGCCTGAAAATTCATGTCCTATATTGTACGTTCCTTCTCTACCTATACATAAACTTTCAGTGTTAACAACTAAGAATTTATCAAAATAAAGGGGGTCATTCTAAATGCATTTCTACTAGTATTAAAGAGTAGCCAACACACGTCATACAGCTGTTTCACACGTACCGTGGCCCGTCTGTACGCCGGGTCTGCCGGCCTGACAATGACGAGTCTATGGTCAAAGATGCAGTAATAAGCAAACTTTGAGCTTATTTTGTCACTTTTGTGGAAATGATCTTGGCCTGAAAATTCATGTCCTATATTGTACGTTCCTTCTCTACCTATACATAAAGTTTCAGTGTTAACAACTCAGAATTTATCAAAATAAAGGGGGTCATTCTAAATGCATTTCTAGTATTTAAAGAGTAGCCAACACACGTCATACAGCTATTTCATACGTACCGTGGCCCGTCTGTACGCCGGGTCTGCCGGCCTGACAATAACGAGTCTATGGTCAAGGAGCTGGCAATACCAAAGTAGGTCCGGTCTTGTCTGAGCTAACGGTCTCCGTCAGAAAAACGAAACTTTTTGAGTTGAATTTTGTCATTACTTTACATAATGGCAGATAACTTTTTGATAAAAGCATATTATTGATAATGAAAAGCAGAAATAGGAAGACTATTAAATTCTAAAACTAACCCTGGCCAAACCAAAGGAAGAAACGCGATATATTTGAAGATAAAAGGTGGTTTAAGTCAGGCAAAACTACTCCAAAAACGTCAAAAATCGAAAATTTTCAGACGAGAAAACATTCCATCATTAAATCACTCTTATTTCTTTAAAAAACAAAGATAATCCCCAAGTTCCTCTGTAGTGATAGAATAATAGTTATTGATCATATCTTACCAGTTTATTACGACTGCCAAGGCCTAATTGAGAAAATGAAAAATTTCAAACATAAGATGCAGATTCGGGTACCAAAAGGTAAGTTCTCGGGTGCAAACGTTAATTTCCAGGTACCCAGCGTTAATTTTCGGGTACCCATAGTTAACCGTCGGGTACCCAAGGTTAATTTTCGGGTACCCAAGGTTAATTGCTCGGGTACCCATAGTTAATTTTCGGGTACCCAAGGTTAATTGTCAGGTACCATAGTTAATATTGGGGGAACCATAGTTAATTTTCGGGGAACCAGTATATTTTCGGGTACATGAGGTTAATGTTCGGGTACCCATAGTTAATTTTGGGGTGCCCAAAGGTACACAACCATAGCCCTAACCCTAACCCTAACCCTAACCCTAACCCTAACCCTAACCCTAACCCTAACCCTAACCCTAACCCTAACCCTAACCCTAACCCTAACCCTAACCCTAACCCTAACCCTAACCCTAACCCTAACCCTAACCCTAACCCTAACCCTAACCCTAACCCTAACCCTAACCCTAACCCTAACCCTAACCCTAACCCTAACCCTAACCCTAACCCTAACCCTAACCCTAACCCTAACCCTAATTAGGGTTGTGGGACCTGACTTTTTTTTTTTAAACGCCCAGGGTTAGCTTATTATAAGGTGGTTAAGGTTCTAGCCAGAGGGTTAGCTTTCTAAATAGTTAAATATTATTAGGGTTTTTTTTGGAACAAAAATATTTTGTCATTTCCTTTTTATTAACCTTTTACCTCTCAGAGGTACCAAAACGTAAGTTTTGAGGTGCTAAACGGTCAACCCTGGGTTTTGCACCAAACCATTTTGATTAGATATTTTGTTTCTTGCTCTTTTTGAAATCTTTTTGGCCAACTTCAAGCTATCGTCCCCCCATATTTATATTCTGTCGTTGGTTCAGTTTCATTCACGCAATTCTTTCAAAATGCATCAAACATGAAAAAAAGTGACCCTTGGGTACCTTTGCTGGTTTGGTATGTTCCAGATGTCCCGGGACTCCAAGGGTTTTGTTAGATTGATGGGTTAACGACTAACACCTTAACAACCTACTTTTAGAGCCTAATTCCGACCTCCAGGGTTATGGAGTTCATTTCTTCAAAAAAATGCAGTAAACCAACCCGTGACACTATCCCATCATCTCTTTTCTATCAGATCAAAATATCAAATAAAGAAAACATAGGCCAAAAAAATTCAAAAAATCCACATGTCTTTATCTTATCATCGGAAAGATATCCTGTAAATATGGCAACATTTGATTCAGTAGTTAATTAATTATAAGCAATTATTCAAAAAAAAAATTCCCTCAAATTTATGCAAAATCACCAAAATCACGTTTTTACCCTATTTTCAACTTGCTCTATTTTCCTTAATAATCACTTTTAGATCAGCGGACTGCCTTAGTTCTGACCCTTAATTCATTATTATCATAATGCAACCTTGTTTTCCTTTCTCTTTTCATTCAAAATATCCATTATTAGCTAACCCTAATCACTCCTTTTTTGCTCCGACAGATATAACTCGGATCTAATCCCCATAGGTTTTCTACAGTATTAGACTCAAAAGTGGGTCGAGGAAAAATCATCACAAACAGAAAATTAATCTCAACCATAAGCTATTTTAACCTCATTTCAATCCAAAAATAACTGTAGAACACTTTTCTGCCAGTGGATTCATGTAAATTCATCTATTTATTGCTCAAAATCCCACAAAATAACTTCATTTTTCATCCCAAATTCGGCATTGGCCAAATTCAACGGAGAGGGCGCTTCGAACAATAACAAACAAAATATTCCCACGGTCTGAAGTAAGCCACTGCCAACGGCAACCTCCTTGCGATCGCGATATCCACCCTTCCAAAATATCCCTAATAGGCTAACATACAGCTTTCTGGGCTATCGCGATACATTACTTTTTTAAAATCTCATACGGCTAACTTCAGCTTTTGCAATATTTTCCTGGATTTCTCGCCCTAACCCTACCAGTGTATTCATGCGCTCATGTAATCCGGTTTTTCAAAATGTCAAACCCTTTCAGCACAAATATAACTACGAGCAAGTAGCTAGTTTTTTTTCAAATCCCAATCAATTGTCCATAAATTAACGTGACTCATCAGTGATTTTTAATTTACAATTCAGTTAGTCAGTTTTTCCCATCGGTCATCAAATAAATCACAATAGGCCTATTCAGATAATATAGGTTAGGGTTAGGGTTACTTGGGGTTTGTGCATAGGCCTAGTCTCCAGGTATCGCCAGGTATCCATCGACGACGTCGACGGTATTTGAACGTATTGACTGTTGACTGTTGTTATTCATTGTCCGTGGAAAGTTAGATTCAAATTCAGTTGTCTCTCCCGGATTTTCAAGTCAAAATAGAGGAAAACCTACATCTGCAGGTAAGTTGAGAAACATTTAAGTTTATTATTATCCAACCCAACTAAGAAATAGCGTAGCTGTAGGGCCTATAATATCACCAGTTAAGACTGAACTTTTGCCTTTTGGCTTCGCTTAGTTTGCTGCAGCGGCGCGTCACGGCGCTGCCCCCCAGCCCGGCCCGACCAGCCCGGACCAGCCTTCCGTTGGACTTCAATTCAAGTTCAACTAAACTTTATTCAATCATTAGATTTAGAATGAGTCTAATAATTAAAAACAATGTGATAGTATAAGAAATTCATAACATCATGAAAATATAATGAATATGAATTATGGAAGAATAGACATTCACAAAGATTAGAATTTAGAAACATGACTGAGAAAAGAACAATTTGGATGTTTCAATTTCACTTTAAAGTTTAAGTTTAGTCATCTGTCATAGTGTCATGTATTGTTAGTTTACTACTAGCTTTCACACCGGGACCTGTGTGGAGTTAATGTACGTAGTGTTGTGTAGCGACTACGCAACACTTCGCTACCGTACGCTGTCCCTACGAAAGTCTATACCCAGGAACGCAAAATAGGTACGCAAAAAATTGAACATGCTTAATTTTTTGGCGTACTGCCTGCGTAGAGCCAGAGAACGCAGTTTATATGCAAGCCTACGCAACACTTCACCACTGTGCGCCATTCCTACGCAACACTACGCCAAAATGCCCCGGCCCGGTGACGCAAAACATATTTTGATAGGCCTACTTGCGCATGAAATGCAGGTTCAAGTCAGAGCTACGCACCCGCACATACACCAAATGCGATGCGTTCAATGCACCAAGCTTTTGATGTGACTGACGAGATTATCATTTGCGGTCACCAAAACCACCGAGTAATTTTCCTTTGTTTTTTGTAATAATATATCACTAGGCCTGATTACTAATCAGTCATCTTCAAAATTAAGATTTACATTCATGACATTATGTTTGCTAAGCTTTTCTTTCATGTTATCAAGAAACTTTGGCATATGTGACCTGCATATAATCCCAAGCTTTTTTGTTTTGTATACATATATAGGTCAGCTGACACTGCCTTCGCCCCTTCCCAAGACATACCATGGATGGATCCTAACCCTGGCCTAACCCAAAATTTGCCGTCGGATGGAGACGACCAAGAGTGGTGGGTACTCGGTGGACATGAATGCCATTTTTAAAGATTTTTCGCGAGTATGCAGATTTAGTCTCGTTTCATGCTGTCGCCACCAATGAAAGTTCTTAATTGATATCCGGAACATCGTGGGAATCGAACTCATCCGACATAGCACAAAATGAGACCCACGTGGCGGAACCACTCGACTACAAAATCCTGTACATTCAGGCAAAAAGTGAAAAACGGTGGGTGTAGATTATATCTGAAGCACCACCTACAGCGAAAGGGGAAATTCAGGAGCAGATACCATGTGAAAGTAAACATGGCCTTTGATCGTTATCAAGATTCGTTTGGAAAGTTCTCCAGAAGGGGCAAATAGTTAATGAGTTTGACAAAACGTAAACGTGGAATGATTGTTTATCGTTAAAGTGGCCTGGGGTGTTTCATAAAGCTGTTCGTAAAGTTACGAATGACTTTACGAACGACTGGAACATGTTCTTGGGTGCTACACTAACCAGATTCTCAATCATTTAGCACAAGAACTCATCACCAGTCGTGCATAAAATTTGTGCGTAACTTACGAACAGCTTTATGAAACATCCCCAGGTCTACGATTTCATTGTGTACATTTTTCAAATTTTTTATGTTGTTAAAGCCCGTCAAAATAGTTGTGCTTACGCACAGGATACATGTTTGTGTATAATAAGTGTACATGACCTCAGCCATTGAATAGGAGTGGTTGCAATTGCAACGCAGTATGTGTCGTGCATAAAGGGTTTATTCATGTAAACAAGCATCATGTAAATAAGCATTAGCTTATGTTTTTAGTAACTTACAAGAGCTAAAAGAGGGGTGGTATTCTGAGATTTATTTAATCTTGATTTTAGTGAAATAATTTGAATTGTCATAATAAAATGAACGCTTATATGGTTAATGCATGTGCAAAAGTGACTGCGTACGCGGAATTCATCTGTGCAAACACCAATGAAATTTTGCAATTTGAAATATGTTATGACAAAATCTTTTCACTAAAATCAAGATAAAATAAATCTCAGAATACCATCCCTGTTCTGAGGGAATATTATTGATGTCAGTTCTCATAGGGGCTGGACTCGCATAGACTACTTTGCAAATTGTTCATTTAAAGGGGCAATAAGATGTCATATCTGTTAATTGCAGTGCATGAGAGGCTCATTCCAAGCGCAGAATATAATAAGCAGAGACATAAATGCATACATTGTAGAGCTGGATGGTTAAATTCTTTTGGGGGTTTATTTTGTCATATCAAGATCACATGATATCAAGACTATTTGAAGATTCACTGTAAAGTAAACAGGTTTACATGCATTTAATTTTGTTTACAATGCTTTGTATACTTTCTTTACAGTGAACCGTTAATCGCAAATTTGCAGATTGTTCATCGACATGAAGATGACTTGTTCCTGAAGAATAGAATAGAGATGAATAAGAAAAGGACGAGTTGTTTCATCGTTTATTTGCATGTTCACAGTTGAAAAGAGATTTATTGAATGATTGATAGATCACAAGAAAGAGGAGAGAAAGAGAGACGAGGGAGTGAGGGGTATATTGTCCGATCAGGAGAAAGAAAGAGAGATGGGGAGGGGGGCGAGGACGATAAAGAGATTTAATGATTGACAGATCAGGAGGCAGGAAAAATGAAGAGAGCAAAGGAACGAGGGAGAGTATCAATGAGAAAGAGGTAGAGAAAAAGGGAAGGCAGGAGTGAGAGAGAGAGAGAAAGAATGAGGAGATGTATAGATAAAGAGAGGATGCAGATTGAGTGAGAAGAAAAGAGCCCAGGGGCTCCTTTCACAGAGCCATCATTAGTCTTCTTGGATAATACATAGAAACGTTTGTTGTAAAATCAACACGCATTTCTATGGGATGTCCACAGACTTAGACTTGACGGTTTCGTGAAACGGGCCCCCCAGAGAAATAATAAGAATCACATGTTCACCCTTTAAAAAAATATGTTTCTTCCTTTCGCTCTTACTGATCTATCGCCCTGTCTCTCTCTACTCTTCTCTAATATCTACCTCATTCGCTCTCTCTTTTCTTGTATTCCTCTCCTTCTTTCTCTCTACTACTCTCTTAAGCTCTCACACACTATCTACCTTCTGTCTTCCCCTCTGTCTCTAGTGTTCTCAAAGATCTACATGTATCTCATCCTCTAGCTCTCTCCCCCTCTTTTCTTTATCTATATCCTTATTTCTACTATTCTATCTGTCTCTCTTTCTCTCCCAGACACAAAAACACTGTACTCCCTACCCCCACCCCCACTTTTTCTTTCATCTCTGAGTTTCCAAACTCTTACGGTCATGAGACGTACACTTAAAGGACAGAAAATGTGTATATCATTTAGGATTATTTATTTACAAATATTTATTTACAATATTTACATATATTCATCATGATAAACAACACTGAATACTTAGGCTGGTATATATTGGGCAGTGATAGCAGCTAATAATAATAAAAATAATGGTGATCATAATTATAATATAAATATATTTATAATAATGATGCTAATAATACTCATGATAACAAAATTAATAATAAGAACTGTCACCTTCCAACATTTTATCATCAATAGTGCTATCATAATAATGATAAAATGATAATGATTATGATAAAAAGTACTTATGATAACTATTATTCATTACGACTTTAGATCACGTAGAACGCTTTGGTCTCATTTCATGCTGTTGCCACCAATGAAAGTTCGGAGGTGATATTTTGAACTTCATGGGATTCGAACCCATGCAACGTAGCATTAAACTTCAACCGTTTAAGCGATCAGGGAACTCATGTTTCAGGCATGCATGTCCAGACTTCCCGACATTTGATGTTCAGATTTCAGAATATGTCATGTGAAATGGTTTTAGTAAAAAATATCAACCCCAAACATGCAAATTCATATTCTGGGGTTTCATTTCCAAAGGAAATATCAACCATCTTACCCAAAATATGTTGAGATAAAGTTAGAATCAAATATAAACTGCAGTATGCCCCTAGAAGATGAACAATTAAACTGTTACCATGAGTGAAAACTTTCAAATCCAGCAGTTCACTGAGGCAGTTACTGCTGGCTTCCTCCCCCGGAGTTCAGGCATCAGGCACCTCAACATCTAGAGCTACAGCAGCAGGCTAAACATTTATACAGTATGGTGCTTTGCACTAAGAGTAATAATGTTTTACACTAAATGCGGCAAAGATTCAGGGTAATAAACTCCACAAAACTAATTTGCATCATTTTTTGCTTTAAATATTGATACTCAAGACAAATATTAACCTAAAAAATCATGGGTCAAGTCGGAAAACACTCTTCCATTGCTTTGCAGTACACCATTTAACACAGGTGGGACTGGTATATACATTGTAGTTACTATACATACACAAGTCATGTCTTATGGTTTACTATTGCACATTACACACGTACGTATATTGAGAATCTATACATACACATGCAGGATAATTGAAATATCAATTTGGCGGGAATTCCTATAATCGTTGAGAGTCCTTTGGTTGATTTCATGGCACGCTGCATACGCAAGAAATCTGCGTCACTTCATGGTACATCACATACAAAAATGAGCGTAATCAATAAACAACACATTCAACTGTTATTCCAATGATTCAAAAGCCTTTTTAATTAATACACATCTTAATTTTAAAATTAACATGAAAAACCTACATGTATTGCATCTTACCACCATAATCTTTGACCGTCCTTTGGTGGAGTGCACGTCACGCTGAATTGTAGTCGTTTTCCTCTTGTACGCAGGAAATAGGCTTACGTTCTCTGTGAATGACATGCAAAAATAAGCATAATCATTAATACATATCTTAATTTTAAATATAACATGAAAAACCTACATGTATTGTATCTTACCACCATAATCTTT
>CM046867.1:2026708-2162171 GCA_025617745.1 Heliocidaris erythrogramma
CAAATTTCAAATTTTCAGCATCAGAAGGCAATGCAACATACTGTTTAAATGTGCTCTCCTAATACCAAATGATTGCGCGCAAAATTTTACGTTTGAGTGAGTACGGGTCGAAAATTGCCCAAACTGTAGTTTTGACATCTTTCCCCGCGTTGTTAATTTTATCCTGCGCGATTGAATTCATGTTTTGGAAAGGTGTTTTCGATTTTTGCAAACAATTTCCATTAACTCAAGGTTCAATGAGCACATAATAAAATAAAAAAATTATACTAAGTATTAATTTGATTTGTGCACTAAAAATTACCTGAATAACATTTTTCTCATTGTATTTATGACCGGTGTACATGACTGGTCCTATTGCATTTCATTCATTCATTTATTTGAGACAAATAAATCAGTCAACAAACAAGGTTGTGGCCTAGAGAAGAGTTTGAACATAAACACGAGACAATTCAAGGAAACCAGTTGATCGAAAGGTAACAGCTGTAGCTCTACAAATAAGGGGGCACTTGGATGTCTAAAAGGAGAATTAGAGATTAATCTCATCGCTTTCTTTGTAAACCCAACAATTTGAGTATATGAGTTTTAAATGTGTGGCCCCATGCAACATGACAATATAATAAATGAGGCAACAAAATACTATTATACAAGGTTATTAAAACTCTTTGGGGTAGAAAAAAAGGACACCAACACCTCGTGAAGTTTTAACACACAAATTGTTCAAGTGACATTTCCATGTCAAATATTCATCAGTTACAACACCAAGAAATGAACATTTTCACTGTGCAAAATAACTTGGCCATTAATAATTAAAGGATCAATATTTACTGAACCTTTCTACCCTTTGACCTAAAAATAACACTATTTGACTTTTAGCATTCAATAACAGTTTATTACTACAAAACCATTCATAAAGCTCCTCCACCTCTTCGTTTGCCAATGACATTGAAATGCGTGGATTATTATGTGAGAGCGATAAACTGGTATCATCAGCAAACAGAGAATATGAAAATAATTTTGAAGAATTTGCAATATCATTTATGTATAATAAAAACAACAGAGGGCCCAAAACTGAGCCCTGAGGCACACCGTAATGTATGGTAGCGATCTGTGATTTACAATTTCCAATAACAACAAATTGCCCTCCTGTTACTCAAGTAACTATGAAACCAGTGCAAAGTCACACCTCGGATACCATAATGTTCAAGCTTTTCCAAAAGTATGTCATGGCCAATGGTGTCAAAAGCCTTTGACAAATCAAGTAAAATACCTAAGCAATACCTGCCCCTATCAATTGCATTTACAATTGTACTAAGTAAATTGAAAACACCCATACTAGTTGAAAAATTCTTCCTGAAACCAAATTGTTGAGAAATTAAAATATCTTCTTTTGTCAAGTAATCGTACAACCTTACATGCACCAATTTCTCGAGAATCTTTGAAAATATAGGTAATAATGCAATTGGTCTATAATTTTCAATATTTTACTATCATTCTTCTTGTAAACAGAACTACTTTTGCTAATTTTAGATTAGAAGGAACTATGCCCTGTGACAGAGATTTATTAAACACATCGCACAAAGGCTCCACAATATAATGAACGCAATCCTTCACACTTCTTGGAGAAACATCTTCAGGCCCACTTGATTTAGAAGGCTTAAATTGTGACAATTTTGATAATTTCAAAAGTAGTTGTTGGTTTAAAAAACATAGAAGAATTCGTCTGACATGGTTTCAAGTATTCATTAAAAGATCTCGGGACTATGGGAATACCCTTACCTATTTTCTGAGGTAATTCAATAAAATATCTATTAAAATAATCAGCTTTCTGCTTATTCGACGTCAGTAAAGTATCATTGTGATACATATCGTCTGGAAGCGAACACTTTTTGTTCCTATACCTAGCAAATCGTTAATATAAGACCATGTCCTTTTCATGTCATTTTTTTGCAAGTGGAAATAAATTTCCATAATAATTTTTTTTTAGATAACCGAATCGACCCTGTCAGAGTATTCTTATAATCCACATATTTTTCCTATTTGCCTCAGTTGGGTTCTTAATAAACGTGCTATACAATTTACGCTTGCGCTTAATTGACTTTAATAGACTGTGTGTAATCCAAGGTTTCTTAGACCTAGCTTTACATTTCACTTCAACAGCTGGAAAATATAAATTATACAGTTCTGAGAAGTTCCTCATGAAACTGTCATATGCATTATCAGTATCATTTACGTTATAAACATCCTGTCAGTTGACTCCCATATTAAATAAAGTTCATGTTTAAAACTTGATATATTCTCATCAGTTATCACACGCCTGAAAGCTGACTGACCTTTCGTAACGAACTCATCAACAACCCTTCCCTGCTTAAAACAGATTTGTAAAGATGTGGTCAATTAAATTTGCAGGAGTACATGCAACACGAGTAGGCTTAGAAATCAGAGCTAATAAGCCATGAGAATACATGCAATTAACAAAGTCATTCACATTATCATTGGAGTCTACATTTAATAGATTGATATTAAAATCACCTAGAACATATGTATCTCTATTTACCCTATTAGTGTACGCCATCTGTAGCTCAAAATTTCAATAAAAAGTTTAATATCACTATCCGAGGCTCTATATACATAACCCACTATAATCTTTTTATTGTTATCACTAATCTCAACAAACAAAGATTCATAGCCAGTTTTTGGACCAGACATATCTTCACAAATATTATATTCAAGTTCTTCTTTTAAATATAAAGCAACACCTCCACCAAGTTTATTAGGTCTACAGACATGAATGAGGGAATAACCCGGAATTAAGAACATATTAATATTCGTGGTAGGTTTGAACCAGGTCTCAGAAATACCAATAACAGAGAACTCATGGTCAAGACAAGATAATTGGACCAATAAGTCATCATAATTCCTAGATAAACTTCTAACATTCACATGTAACAAAGAGAAATTCTTACCATCAACTAGGAATGAAAGCGGAGGGCAAAGTTCGCCAAACTGTCGTGCGGTTCGTTAGGAGGAGGCAAAGAGATGCATTATACAATGTTCGGTACACCTTGAAAAAGGAGGATGGACAGAAGCATGTTTACATCAACGAAGGTCTAACGACCATGAGGTACTCTGTCCTTATGACAGCCAAAGATTCCCCGAGAGTAAAGAAAGTTTCAACCAAGTTTGGCAACATTGTATGTAAAATGACAAATGATGAGACGAAGACGATCTCATCACCGGACGGCTTGTTTGATGTTGGCTTCGATAACATCGACTACAAGAAGTTCAAGCTCCATATTTTGGAATAATTTGTCCTTTTCACACTATTTTGTTACATGATTCTAACATTCTCCTTCAATGATTGATTCTTTGTCACATTCCTATATATTGTCTCCAAACGACTTTCATTCTGTCCTTGATTTTGATATAGAAAAATCTTTAAATGTTTCCCATGTTTAATATTACATCCATCAGTAAGAATATCGAATCATTAAGATTATTGTATGAAAATTGCATCAAAGTGAAATTTGATATAATTGGTTTGTCAGAAGTTTGGAATGTATTGCACAAGTCTGACTTGAATTTAAAAGGATATATGTTGGAGGTTAAATGTCGAGATAACAAATTAAGAGGAGGAGGAGTTGGGGTATACATTCGTTCTTCCTACGAATGCGTAGTTAGATTATGATGTTTCTCATGCCGAATTTACTTGGTTAGAAGTTGATACATGTGAAAGTCAGAAAATGGTTGTTGGTGTAGTTTATAGAAAGCCCAATACAGATATAACAGTTTTCCAAGATAGTGCTTGAGAAAATCAAAGTAGACAAGCATAAATGTATTTTGTTAGGTTATTTCAATATAAATGCATTATGTACAGATGAAAGAGCACAGGAATTTGGAACAGCTATGCAATGTTTAGGCTTAGCTCAGATGATAGAATCCCCAACCACAGTGGCAAATGGTACTTATTAGATCATATTTATACAAACCTAAACATGTTTAAGACTCATTCAGGGGCAGTAGAAAGTGATTTATCAGATCACTTTCCAGTGTTTACATTTGTCAAAGACTTCTTTAGCAAAAGTCAATCCTCGGAATGAAATCAATGTTTAGATGTTACAAAAAGTATGACCTTCAGAAATTCAACCATGATCTTGCAAACCTCAACTGTTCAAACATATATGACTGTGATGATGTAAATATGGCATACTATGCTTTTTGCACTTCCTTTACTGAACTCTGTAATAAACATGTCCCTTTTATAAAAAAAGAATCAACCCCAAATAAAGTAAATGGTAAAAAGCCATGGATCACTCATGCAATTATGAAATCTATAAAAGTGAAGCACAAATTATATAATCAAAAGTACTTAAATAAAACTATGAAGAAGAAAACGTCAAAGAATATAAGAAATATAGAAATGTTTTGACCACTGTTTTGAAAAATGCTAAAATGCTAAAATGAATTACTATAGTACTTTATTGAATGATAATAAGAGCAACACCAGCAAAACATGGTCAATCATTAATAAAGTATTGGGGGGGCATAAGTGCGTCATTAAATGAAGTAAGTAAATTAATTAAACAGTGGATGGGCAAATTGAAGAAATTACTTGTAAATCAAATATTGCGAATGAAATGAATTTCGATATGTAATAGCAGTTAATTTTACTCTGGTTGACCGGATGGTCGTGTGTTTGGGGTAGGCTTTATGGGGAGTGCTGGGGCGGGATTGGCGCTCTGGTCAAATAGCAATTTTTTTTTTTTTTAATGACTCAATTTTTTAAATGGTAAGTTCATGATATGGAATCCTACTACCTAACCATAACCATAACCATAACCATAACCATAATCCTAATCTCTATCTTTACCCTAACCCTACATAGAGACTGCTTCGGTGCGTAATTGCGGGGGGTTCGGGGGGCCTTCTGTTTGTGGATGATAGCCGGTCTATCATCTGCGGGCGGAGGGCCCCTGAACCTTTTGTAGGCGCGCACTGGAGCAGTTTCTGGATCCGCCACTGCTTTGGTCCTTATACATTTTCCTTTCATGATCAATGTCCTGTGAAATCATGTTTAATTTTGTATATGTGCTGTATATAATGTTATTGTATTTTATGTTATTTGCCCTGCATACTCTGTTTTCCAGATTTGTCCTGGGATTTAATGTATTTTGTTATTCCTTTATTGATTTGAATGTTGAATAAAGTGATGAATTATAAATAATTTCTTTGTGACTGTCGGACCAAAACTATCTACCAAACTTCCACAGCGAAATAAAGAATTCATAAACCATTTGGGGACATCAACTGAGCAATCTTTCTTTTGGAAACCAGTCACGCACACAGACGTTTTAAACCACTTGCAATCTTTAGACACAAAGAAAGCAAGTGGTCATGATAATATTCCAGCAAGATTACTAAAAGATGGTGCATTTCATGTGTCCAAAGTATTAATGTATATTTTCAATCTTTCATTAGAAACTGGAACATTTCCTGATGAGATGAAAATTGCGAAAGTGACACCGCTATATAAGAAGGGATCTAAATACGAATGTGGAAATTATAGACCGATATCTGTTTTACCTGTTATATGTAAGATATTTGAAAAGATTGTAAATATAAGACTGCTACATTTTTGGAGACAAATAAGATATGGTATCAGCATCGGTATGGTTTTAGAAAGAAGTACAGTACGAAGCTCTCAGTGATTAATTTGATTAATAATACATTACGATCCATTGATGATAGGCAATGTACACTTGGAATATTCATTGATTTCCAAAAGCTTTTGATACAATTGATCACAGTATTTTGTTACATAAACTGTCACATTATGGTATACGAGGTTTGCCTTTGCAATGGTTCCATAGTTACTTTCAAAATCGATTCCAATTTGTTAAAATCGGGGATTCACTATCAGACAAGAGGCAAATCAATTGCAGAGTTCCGCAGGGGTCTGTTTTAGGCCCTACTCTATTTTTGATTTATATAAATGATTTACCACTAGTCACAGACTTTTTAAATTTCAGGCTATTTGCCGATGATTCAAATCTATTTCATACATTTCCACCTCACCAGCACTCATGTGCATGAAATTAATGCAAATTTACATCTGGTTCAAGAATGGTGTTTTGCAAATTGACTTTCATGCTTCTAAGCAGTCGAAGGATGAGGCCCTTTTTAAGAAGAAGACTTGAAATATTTGAGAATGATATACGAGAGGTTGATGTTGCTACTTTTGTTGGTATACATATTGATAAACACTTGACTTGGAAACCCCATATTAAACAGGTAAATAGCAATATAAGGGAAAAAGTCGGTATCTTGTTTAGGCTAACTTAAAGGCATTTCATGCCGAAACGCACTCTGATATTGTTGTAAAAAGCACTAATACAACCGCATATTACATACGATATTGAAGTATGGGGAGCACTTATAAAACAAACTTTCAATGTATACTCTATACACAAAAGATGGCAATGCGTGCTATTACCTTTAGTTTTTTCAGATCCCACTCGAGACCATTATTCCAATCTATATGAGAATCTTAAATGTGTTTGAGTTACATCATCTAGCAGTAGCAACTTTCATGTTTGATTTGGCGCATAGAAACTTACCTCACTCCCTTGTTGATTATTGCAACATCATACAACACAGTTATTCAACGAGACAAAGGGTAGGCGGACAGTTGCACCTTCCACATTTTAAAACAACTCAGGGTAAATTTTCAATCTCATTTGTAGGTAGCAATTGTTGGAATAAATTCCCTTGTGGTATAAGACTAGAAATTACAAGAACAGGTTTTCGCAATGATAAATGATACTTAATCATTATTGTTAAAAGATATTTTAATCATAGATTACATTCTACAACCCACCTTTAGTTAGCACTTAATATATATAGTATTAGACTGATGGAATTTTAGTTAGCTTCGTAAATCAGTGTTTTTTGTATTTATACATTGTTTAATGTGATAACTATTGTTCATATTAGTTAAAATCACATGCTGATATATATCGAATGATAACTGGCATTTTCATAAGCAAATCTTACACCTGGGGCCGGGCCTGACTAGCACTTGTGCTATTTTCTGGTTCCATTTTACCATTTTTTTCTGGTTTTGCCATGATCTAATTATATAATGTTTTCCTGTAAATATTGTAAATATTATAATGTATTGTATCTTGTTATTGGTAAATAAATACAATCCTATCATATTTCTTGTTACAACCTACATGTACTTAATATATTTATGATTTCAGGTAGCTAAAACCAAACACTAAATTTCAAAGCTTTGAGTGTACATTTTCCGTAGATATGTATGTATAAAATAATATAATATCTTTCAGGATACTATCCTAAATTATTATGAATTCACTGTCCATATTGTGCATTGTATTATTTATGTATTTACCTTCCATTTGACATATGTTATACCGCTTTTATACACTCCAAATATTTATATCTATATTTTTTTATATGAGTGATACACTCTGTAATTATGTTTATGAACAGAATATTGATGTAAATCAATGATGTTAATAAAATTCAATTCAATTCACGAAATTGGTAATGCTTATCATGATAATGTACATGCTTGGGATGTAAAAGTAAGACCAAACTAATCATTAAATCGCGTGCAAAATACAATAAGGTCCTTCGGAGAAGAAAAGCTTTTATTTTCACTCTCGTCATTGTATGGACCTGCCTAATATTCAATTGACTCGTTTTCTTTTCCATGTAAAATACAAACATGTAATCATGGTGTGACAGCGAGAAAATCGAGTGAGATATCTCTTTGAATGCTTTGCACATAACTATTAAGTTATGAAGAAATATAAATGAACAAACTATTACGTATCCAAATAAAGGAGGACTTTTCTATTACATGTAACTTTACTTTTACAAATTCGGCTTGTGTTGTTTTCGTATTTTACGTGTCGAAATGTTTTAAACGTTAAAGGCAAATTTCGTTATCACTCTATAAAACGGAAACTTTAATATGAATTATGCAAAAGTAAATTATGAATATATAAAGATTTCCTTCTTTTTTCGCATGTTATGTATGTTTTCTTTACCGACTTATGTTGACATTGCAGCTGGGACAAGTGGGTTGTTTGTCTTCTATAGGAGACTGAGATGGTTTGATTTATAATGTTTCAAACTTCATGTATTGTCATGGCCAAAGTCACAATGATAAGGAAATACAAAGGAATCACGTTCATCTCTTGGATAGACAAATGGCAAAAATGTTCTTGACAAGATATCTGATGCAAAACTGTTGTTTACTTTAGATACAAAGCAAAGAAAATTGAGAAATTCTTTTTAATTTTAGATGTCAGGGTTGGAACTTAATACATTTTGACTTCTTATAGACTTTTCCTATAAACCTATTTCAGAAGACTGAGATCTTTGAAAGATGATCGCAATATGTAATGACATTGTTATTAATAAAACCAAGAATCAAAGAAATCTGACCGTTTTTCTAAACCCGATTGCGTGGGAGGGGTACTGCACTGCAATCTAAGTTACCTTGGAATGTGACGTAGGTAAATGTCATCACAGTTCAATATTGTGCGGATGTGATTATTATCAGGAAGACATGAACTCAAATAAAGTATCAATCTTTTATTTATGGTACCTGAAGTCCTTACTCTGCCAACTAAAGGTTGGCGGATTCCTACAGCGTTACTCATCACGGGAGAAACAAAATCCTTTAACACATTTCAATCATAATGTTTATTGTTTAAGGCCTAACATTCAGTGACAATAATCAAATGTTCCACACGTCCTCTCTGTAATGAATTTATATGTTGCTCATCTTCATCTTGTAAACTGAATTATAGCCATCGTGGGCACGTGCGTCAAACAGATTTGAAAAGATGTTTATCAGGATCGTGTTTTCTGCGTCTGTTATTGGCCGTTCATCATTATTTCGTGAGAGAATGGCACTCATAAGTTGACACGCCATGTAAGAGAGAAACAAAAGGGCAGATGAGAAAAGACAGATACAAAGATATAGGGTGATAGCAAAATAAAAGAAAGAAGAAAAGAATAAAAGAACATAGAGGGAGAGAAAGGGAGAGAGAGAGAGAGAGAGTTGATGAAAGAGACAGGAATAAGAAAGGCGTTGAGCGGTGTTTTTTTTAATATTTGTTGCTTCTTCCCAAATTTTTATTTCTGTCGGCAGACATGCAGATAGGTGACGATTTACCACCCTCCCCCATTAATGTTCTGGCGACGCCCCTACTGTTTACAAAAAAACAACAAACAAACAAAAAACACAGTGTATAGAGACCCCATACCCAAATACAAGTGATACATACATTATTCAAGTTTTTACTTTTCAAGACTCTTTGACTTTATCAAAAATACATTTATATCTTCCTTACAATTGTTTCAATTATGAAAGATTGGGCCGAGCTTTCCAAATCAAATGTTTTTAAAGATACCATTCACATAAAAATTATCTATATAGACACACTTGAATTAGTGTAATTTCATTAGGCCATTTTTACAAAACCAGAGCATTCATGCTATTTTAGAGGTCGTGAATTTCCTGGAACTTTACTTCCTTTATTGATTCATGAAATATTATCCCCCCCCCCCTACAAAAAAAATAAAAAAAAAAATGTTTTCGTCAATATCCGACTTGTGATACTGTTGATCACTCTCCATACTCGTGAAAAGTTGTATGCATAGACAATGAGGCTTATCTAATAAGCAACAAAATGATACTTGACCAATGAACTAGAAAGTATAAAAGGAGGGAGATCGGTCAGCCTAGAAACAACGCTCTAGTGAATACCGTAATATCATTGCGAGAATATCTATTACACTTTCTACACACAAGGGTCGCTAGGCGACGGGGTCGGTGGGGTGACACCTCCATTCAAATACTGGTTGGCAAAAATCAGTAATCGTTGTTGGGATTTCTTATCATTGAAAGTAATTCTGATTCTGTTTGATCACAGGGTCTTTTAGGCGCACACCTGTAATTATTGTGTTAGTAATCAGAAATAAAAAAAACATCATGAAAAATAAGTGCTAGCAATGGCACCATTCAAGCATGTGTCTTGACTAGTTCATACAATTTCCGTGACTTCCTGAAAATATGAAGGGGTGTTTTTCAGCATTTTTTTCTCTCTACAGTGGCTGCAACTTAGACTACCCACAAACCTGGTCTGAGCTACAGTGCTAGTGGTTACGAGGTTTCTTGAGCTGCTAATAAAGTCCCCATAAAATCCCACTGGGACCAACTCCTGCTCTCTCATGGGACTGATCTGAACCAGTAATTATCCCTCTTTATGAACATTATGCAAAAGGTGTTGAAATGTGTATCACTGGTTTTATATGAATTTTTATCAACATGTATATCATCTTACCCTAAATGAGTTGATCTAATTACAGGCGTGCGTCCTTTTGGAGAGAAATTTCGCTTTCGCTGTTATCCAAATTTTGTTCATTCAACATGTTCTTACGAGTCAGAGGGGCTGGCATTATTGTGGAACAGCGAATGCTCTCCGCTATTATTTACACAAGTCCCGCATCGTACCTGAGTCCCACCGCCGAACGGACTCCATCTCGATTCCAAACCAACCGATTATTTTTTTCATTTAGGGTAATGTAATTTCTTGATCGGTCTGTTGTCGGTCTCGTGTCGGTTTCGTTGGTTTGCCTAGGGTATACGTTATTGGGTGTAACCTCAGCTACACCACTTCTCCGCTATGTAGAAACTCTAATGGCAATAACTATTCCTCTTACGTTTTTGCTATACACTGTATATCTTTATATTCCTGCACCTCTCCTTCTAGTATCCCGGCCTCTTTACCTTTCCTCCCCCTGTATCATGTGTAAAGCCTGTTCACAACATTTTTGTTTTTGTCCCTTTTTTTTTTCTCTCTCTCTCTCTTGCAAGTACTGTGCACATCCCTCTTATCCCCTTCCCTTTTCTTCTTCTTTCTTTCTTTCTCTCTTTTCTTTTCGTTTCTTTCCTTTAAATTAAAAAGCTTGTTAATAGTGCTCAATTTAGCACGTTTCTTTTTTCCCCCTTTAATTTATCGAATGTAACACTACCTCTTTTTTATTTTTCAAGCAAGTGTCTGTGAAATAAAAGCCATGCTTTCTTGATAACTCCTCCGCTCATGTTTCCTTTACAATTACAATGTAAATCCGTTGACTACTCGGTTCCCGTGGGCAATGAGTTAACATTATGCCAATTATTGTTTTATAAGTGCAAATCATAACCAAGTCCATTGAATTATGCTCTGTTATATCTATGTTTCAAGTTACATAAGTGTTTTGTTCATGCTCTTAATTTTCATATGTACTGTTAAAAAAAAGTTGTAAAAGATATGTGTGGAAAATCAAAGTTTGAATCTTTCAACTTTTGAATTGAGATAAATTCTTTTTAAAATCATATTGAGCCCCCATAATCCCCTCCCCCGAGAATGTTTAGCCCACTAATTCCGAGAGTGATCTGTGACTGATGTATAGTTATTGTATGATACAAAATTAGTTCTCACCTTACCTCAGATATGTTTTATTTTCAATTATTTTTAAAAGAAATATAAGTCAAACCTGTTGAAGCTATACTGCTTTACATACTGTATAGCTTCTTTACATCTCATAAGCGGACAGCATAGCTAAAATAATTTACCGATACAGACTTGTCCCGTTATATCGTAATGTTTACTAGTTCCATACAAAATGCAATATTATTCTCCTTGACAGCATAAAACGATTCTAAATATCAGATTCAGATTCAGATTTATTGACTGTTTTCAATGATATCAACATAATATTGTAGTGCATAACATAAAATGAATACTCTAACAACATTGAAATAACAATGAGGTTTTTTCATAGATATGGGCACAAACTATCTGCACGGTAGGTTGTAAACCATAGAGAAAACATAAAATGATATTGCCCTCCTGGAGGTTTTCATAGAAAGTTTGCAAATATATGTTTTATCTCGACTTCAGAAGGAAGGCTCACCTATCACGTATTCAACTCCCACCTTGAAATCAATAAATCTCGAGACAAAGTTATAAGTGGTTGAAATAATCACTGTCACCCCATGCCTCTGCTTACGTGCTCCTAAGCATGGCGGGAGGCACTATATGAAATTCCCAAACTTAACGACATCGATCCATCTGGGTTTAAGGGGAGGGGTGCAGGGGAGGGTGGGGGGGGGGGGGGAGTAAAAATGATTGGAAGCACAGCACAACTCTATTCCGTAATGGGATACCGGGGGGGGGCAGCGCCCCATGTAATGCACTATATAGCATAGACGCCCCTCATGAACATTGTAGAAACAATTTTAATGAATACGTTGTGTTTAGGCATCGAGACAAAGAGCTCGATACACACTGAACGTTGACTTAAGGCTTACAATTAACATGTACATCCAATCTTCAGTTACGTCTTGCCTATAGAAACCGGTAAACCAAAAAAAAGTGCAAATATAATACACTATATACAGATACAAATACAGATAAAGAATAAGATTGAAATCTCTACAGTACGTTCTAGAGCAGGAAAAATGTAGTAGACATGATAAAAGGTGCAGTCCATCCATACTGAAGGAGAAACAGAGAGAAAAGAGAGAGAGAGAAGAAAACGTAAGACAAGCAAGAGAGAGGGGGGGGGGGGCGGGGGAGAGAGAGAGAGAGGGGGGGGGGGGGAGGGTGGTGGGAAGATGCCCTAATTAACAATACCACTGCGCATAATTAAATATCATGGCAAATTATACATGTATACATATTATATAGAATATATACAATCATAATATAATTAAGTACACGCTATGTTCAGGGGAATTAACAACCAACTTATAGAACAAATATCTTAAATAAAAATGTTTGCAATGAGCATGCGCTTGACTGCATTTTTAAAAGAGTAAATTGTAGGCAAATTACGTGTTTCAATTAGTAAAGAATTCCAAACGTCTGGACCAGTATGTCTCACTGATTTATGTGCCAATACTATACGTGGATTAAACAAGTGCAAGTTTGCCGCTTGTCTCGTCGAATAAGAGTGAATAGCATTGTTTTCCATGAACATGGAAGAAAACGAGGCAGGTAAAACATTAGTACTATAACGATACATAAATAAAGAGGTTTGAAGAAAATCAATTTCACCGACTTTAAGACATTTAATCTATTAATCTATGTTTACTTTTAAGAATGTATGAAATATGTAAGATCTTAGGTATGGCAAAACTTCAAGCGTGCAGCTTATATTGCCAGACCTCTGTGTGTTTCTATTTTCAAAGTTTGTATGTATGAAACTGATTATTGTGAAACATGCAGGAATAAATAAATAAATAATAAATAATAATAGTAAAATGTGTCTTGATGTAATAGACCTGTTTACTAAGTTATTCAAATTTATGGATGTTTCTTTCCTGGGGACCTAGTAACGAGGTATTACATTAACCTGTTATTAATGAATGAACTACAATACTTGGAATCCAGTTTGCATACATTACTTGTTGCTATGTCTGACAAGCCCCTGCCAAGCTTTCCGGTTGTCAAAAACAACCTTTATTTCAAAAGTATGCATAAAATTTGAATAACTTAGTAAACAGGTCTATTTTGCAATACACTAATCATGTCCCATTTATCACCTTTATTGGAATAGGGCATGAATTAAAAAAAGATTTTCTACTATTTAAGATTTTTAAACAGGAGTGGCATTAGATCAGTTAACTTTATATAATATTCAAGCTACTGGGAAATACGAATAATCCATGTAAGCTCAGTTGTGAGTTCATGATGTTCAATAAAATAATACCGGTTTAGAATCATGTTTGCAAACCCTGAATTGAATTCAAATTAATTCTCAACACGTACCTCTGCCATTAAGCTATTATATGCCAACGTACCATACGGTATAATTCCATTGAATGATCTGAAAAATTAGGTTTCAACACCAGGGTATGGGTGATTGGGTGTAGCAACCCCCATAATTAACCAATTTTCTGTCGTCAAATTTGGTAATGTAATAAGGTGTTGGTTAATTGGAAAATTTGATGACTTTTGTTTTAATCCTTTTTTTTATTCAGTTATTATTACCATTTATTTTGTTGGACAATTTTCAGGTAACTCATTGTCAGCAAATTATTTTGGTCTGACATGCCCTTCATTGAAAATGGTGCAGTGACGCCCTAGGTACGTTGTTTGTTTAAAAGTGCTCCTAACTTTAGTAGATATGATAGCGGCAAGCTTAATGTCAAAAGCAACGACAATGCAGTTGTCATGCCTAAGGCATAAAGTCACACCGTTGAGAGAGATAGAGAGATTATATGTTCCGTCGTCAAACGGATGAAATGTAGTTAATCATCGACCGATCGTGGGGGGGGGGGGGGGGGGCGGCTTCAGCCCCTATTACCATTGAGAGAACTGGGTGAGGGCCATCAGGACTTTAGGAATTAAGTTTTAGGGGAAAATGATGTTGTCATGGCAATCTGTATTCATTCAAATGCAATGCACACAATATACAGTATACAGGCCATTTAGAATGTTGTTACCATCCCCTTACCTATGAAGAACTGTACATGATAGTGAAAAGTAATTTTATGAAAGGAATATACAAATGGATTTCTATCTTTCATAATTTCATTCCATTTCATGATTGTATTCCTTCTACAAAATGTTGGAATCATAATAACAAACGTTCATGGTTTTTTTTTTGTTCAATCGTGGCAGTATATATATATTTTGTGAGGAAATAACATATACAACAGCTTTGGCAACTCTCGTGGAAATATATATACAATGCGAAAGGAAATGAGAGAATAATGGTTGCGTAACTTAAATCAAAGTTCCCCAGAGCTGTCCTCCCTTTTTGAAATTTTTGCCAAAGCTGTTGTATATGTTATTTCCTCACAATATTGTTAATAATTCTTCTAATGTATACATGTATCTCAAAGCATTCGCTTGGATCCAGCTGAGGCACGCGGCTTGTCTTTGTTCAAACTCACCTGCCCCCGACAACGGAATTAATTAATAAGGTTGAAGATTTGTCAATCTGTCGGTCAATTGAATCTGGTGTCGCCGAAACCACTGACCCGTCTCCGTGGTCTCGTGGTTAAGGCATTGGCGTTCTAAGCCAACGACCCGGGTTCGATTCCCGGCGGAGACATTTTTTCAGCCTTTGCAAAAAATTCAAAAAGGGAGGACAGCTCTGGGGAACTTTGATTTAAGTTACGCAACCATTATTCTCTCATTTCCTTTCGCATTGTATATATATATATATATATATATATATATATGATCATTCTTACACATTTAGCAATATTTGGGCCAAGGACAGAAAACGTATATGAGCGGTAATTGTTCTCTCAGAACGACTTTGTTTTGTCTGACTTCCTCAAACTTTCCCGAACTCGTTTCTCTGATCAGTCTGCTATCACTGCCCTCAAATTATTTGTTTATGAATGCTCATCTGCCATTCACCTGATCGGTCATGACCCTAGGAGCAGTATCCTACATTACTACTTTGTGAAATTCCTCTAGCACATATTAGTTTCTGCAACATGATAAAATGCCATTGGGTATGGTGCCATATCGATGATCCATGTAAAATTGAATCGCGAATCATGGATTATGACATAGAGGGAAGCCGGGAAACCTTAATGAACGTCACAGAAAGTGTCATTTCGACGACATTATTGCCTGCGCTAATCGAGCCTGTGAAAATGGTGAAGGCAATAAGCAAATACCCTTGTAATTCAACGCAGTGTATGCACTATTAATTTTTTTTTTCATTTTTATAGGAAGCCATTCTAACTTGGCGTGGGAAAACCGCATCTGTCCCTGACGCCGTCTTACGTCTTACAATTGATGCCTTAAAGCCTGCGTCGCATATCCAACGGTCTCCGTCTGAATTCATAGATCGCCAGAAAGTCGCCGAATTTCAAATCCGCTTCGAGTCGAGCGTAGTTTTCGCTTGAATTCTATCCTGTCGCATAATGGACTGGGCTCGGGAGGAGCCCTTTGGACACTAGTGATCAGAAGTCTCCCAGCACCCGTCAGTAAACAAACGGGAGTCGGTCGAAGCCCGCTCGACGTAAGGGCGAACGCCGTCCGAGTATCGGTCGATGATCAATAGTTCTGTCGGTGTCCGCCCTACACCCGGGCGACGCCCGGGCAGGTTCTGCCCGACGTCCTGTCTGGCGTCCTTCGACACCTCCGCGCCTCGAATATATCGTCTGTATGGAGCCAGAACGGCGCTAATTCTGTGTAAGTATATGAATATACCCCCAGGGGCCCTTGTGAGCTCGTAGAGAAGTCGGGCGGGCTCCGTTTTGGATATGTGAAAATCCCTTTAGCACGGCTCACACGATGCGTCTTTTCGATTGCCTAAGTACCTGAATGCCATCAACTCATACCCCTATAAAAGTATTGTTTGCACCTTTCATTTTGCAACCACTTTTTCAAACGATATCACTCTTTCATGACGCGCGAAAGACTGTACAAGTGACTGACGCGGTCCTAACGTCAGTAAATAACGCCGTGTAACCATGGTAACACACGAGGCGTCATTTCGCTAATCAAGCCTATGAAGACAAATTAGTGGATGCGCCAGTAATTGAACGCTGTATTTGCAATGTTCTTTTTGCTGTCACTGTTAATAAGCCATGCTGACACGAGGAATCATTTGCTAACGTCAGGACCGCGTCAGTGGTAAGGTCTATTTCGCGTCATGAAGGAAAGAGTGATATATAGTTTTAAAAGTGATTGCAAAATAAAGAGTCCAAACAATATCTGCCATAGTCGTTGACGAAGCAGTCGAGCATTGCCCCTATAATACAATCTCAAAATATCAGAAACTACCTGATGACATGTTGCTTTGTATATCTGGTATGTCTCATCATGTAGTAATCGAAAGGACACCGTATTAAAGCATCTGCCAGCTTCTGCCAGCATCTGGCATCGATATGCACAGTTTATTATTTCTCCTCATTTCTCCATGTGTTATGTATGGTTTTTATGAACATTGCAATGTGTTCATCAACTCACGTTGATGTTTATCATCTAGCCCTCGGATTTCTCCCCCTCTCTCTCTGTATATATATATATATATATATATATATATATATATATATATATATTATTCTAATATATACATGTATTCAAAGCATTCGCTTGGATCCAGCTGAGGCACGCGGCTTGTCTTTGTTCAAAACTCACCTGTCCCCGACAAAGGAATTAATTAATAAGGTTGAGGATTTGTCAATCTGTCGGTCAATTGAATCTGGTGTCGCCGAAACCACTAGCCCGTCTCCGTGGTCTAGTGGTTAAGGCATTGGCGTTCTAAGCCAACGACCCGGGTTCGATTCCCGGCGGAGACATTTTTCAGCCTTTGCAAAAAAAGGGAGGACAGCTCTGGGGAACTTTGATTGAGCTACGCAACGTTATTCTCGCAATTTCTTTCACATATATATATATATATATATATCCCTCATCTGTAATAGTCATCAGATATTAGATTTGTGTTTGAGCCTAGAATCCTTGAAGGCAGAATACGAAATGCTACAGTGTCTTCCAAGATGACTTTCCAGAAAAAAGAAGAAAAAAATAGACACAACAAAACGTAACAACACTCTCTCATAAAATCTCAAATGGCAATTTGTTAAAAATTATTCTTGGTTAGTACTCTGAAATTCCCGAATTCTGACTGCGTGGTTTTTAGATTTCACAATCAAGTAGAATATATGTGTATGGTGATCCAGTACTGATGGTCCAGAAAGACTAATAACCTACTTTTATTTCATTACTCCATCTAGAGAAGCAATTGATTTTTTTACAAATGGCAATCTCCCTCTACTTTTTTCTCCTCCAGATTTCGGATGTCCACTCCAGTTCTTAAAAGCTGCTTTTGATTTGTTTTATATATAACACTTTGTCGGAATTTTACGTCAGTGTTATCGATTTCGTTTCGAGACATACTAAAGCGAAAGTCATTTACGCGCAGAGTTTATCTTTGTAACCTACTTATAAATTTTTTCCCTATTATTTTCTCTCAGTCTTTAGCTAGGTTTTTTTTTTTTTTATTATTTCTATTTCTATCACAGAGTGATCACTTTAACTAATCTCATCTAGTTTATACTTAGTTGCATGATTTTTTATTATAGCTTGATGAGTTTTATTGCTTGATATTTACACGTTAGCTGTAATTCTTGAAACTGGATTATATGTAGCAGGGGCGCATCCTGGATTTTGTTAAAGGGGGGCACACAAATCGTCGAAGATTTTCTGACAAGTAAAAAAATAAAAGATTATCAGTTCAGAAGGGGGCACAATTCACAAAAGAGGGGGCACAATGTAAACTTTTCTTTCGGGGGGGGGGGGGTGGGCACGGGCCGGAAGTGCATCTCCCCCCCCCAAAAAAAAAAAAAAAACAACTGCCCCATTTTTATGACAAATTAACTCTCAGCCAATCAGATTCAAGGATTTCAGTAGCTTAAAACAATTATTGTAACTTGTTATTGATAACAAGCTTTATGAAACGGGACCCAGATCTGAAGGTAGGTTGAATTTAGTTCACTGATTTCTTGGGTTTATACCTTTCCATCCTTTACCAGGAAATGAAAATTTTGTCATTAATCAATTATTCATTCCCATTCCATGACTAGATTCCTCTTGTTTATCCGTTTTACTATAGTTTGAACAGAAAGTTGAATATATACTATATCGTGAAACATGAAGTATTACTTTAATGTCGCAAACATGTATTTCCTGTTATTGACAAAATTTGTAAGAATTCTACTAAAAAGAGAAGACCTGATATTATTTATGTAGCTTTCGCTAGAGAAACTAAGTTTCGGACGGGGGAGGAGGGGGGGGGGGGGGCGGGGTCCACTATGATGTTAAATTTTGAATCATATACAACTATTCCATTACAATACATTGACCAGACATTGGCTTGAAAAAGAGATACTGTTAACACCATAGCTAAGTCACACCAAGCGATTCTTGGCTATTCGGGGCAATGTAGTTTTTATTGTTCGGTCTGGTTTAGGTCCTATGTCTGTCTCTTTGGTGTGAACGAGATATAAAAGGGATTGAGTAGTCTCAAGATGAAATCCCCTCTAAAGAATATTCTGATTGTTTGCTGCAAAATGTTGTAACACGATTCATGTCTTTCCTCATATTTGACCAAAATGTAATGACATTACAAAAGGACTAGAGGTGTTGGATGAAATACACTAGGGAGAGTCCCACTCGAGTCAATTTGTGAAAAAAGCTTCTGTGGAAACATAATGAGATAATATATTTCTTCGACTTTGAAATATATAACACTTGGGGATCGTAAGAAAAAATCAGCATTCTAAATTCCCAGAGGAATGTAAACTTATATCAATGATAAAAAAGTACATCTAGGCCGAAAGCGAAGCATAACGCACCCAATACAATGTACATAATTTTACAACATACATGTCTTGCCGTTCTAGGAAAAAAACACATTGTGTTTCTAAAAAAAGGAAACTCAACTTTCTCCAGCAACATTTCGTCAAATAAAAACATAAACAAAAACAATAGATTTATTGTAATACATCATAAAAAGAGGAATTTTATCCCCTTCCATATGCTACCACATTTGTGATTATAGAGAATGGGATCATTGAAGTAAAACAATTTTAAACTAACAATGTAAAAATCGATTTGCGCAAGAGAGTGAGATCTAATCATGTATTTTGATTTATTTTGATTGATTCCTTTTTTCCTTTTCAAAATAATCATACATGGTACATGTTGATTCAATGATTAAACATAAAACAATATAATAACTTTGTATATATCAAACTAATAATACAAAGATAAGGGTATAAAGAAGAGTACAAAAATAATTTTCACAAACGGATCATTATTGACCTATCATGTACAATAAATGGCCATTCATTGAATCTCACTCTGCTTTCTCGAGCACACACAAACGTTGGACAGACAAGGCGGTCATTTGGGAGGACATCGGGGATACTTTTGGACTCATATCTCGTTCAAGGTTGCATACATGTTGATATATGAATAAGGAAACATCATGAAATGTCATTTTTCTTTGATATGCGTCTTCGTCACTTGTTTTGTTGCTTTGCATTGTACCTAATGGAATTACACTTTACATTACTTCTGTGCGCAAACTCCTTTTGACATTTATTCATGCATGAACATATCATTACATATTTGGGATCACATGAAAGAGGATTACTTGAACTTTGAGATGAATAATAAGTAGCATGTAGTAGAGGTACTTAATATCGACACTTCAATATCGATACTGATCACCCCATCCTTGACACTGATCACCCCATCCTTGGCTAGGTGGTTCCTCCTGAACCCGGTCTGATATGAGTCCAATGGTGCTTTCAGACCAGGCCATGTATAGTGTGTACCTCTACCGCACAACTCGAGTGCGCTTCCACAAAGGTGCATGGGTTAGCTGCCCCTGCATCTTTTCTTAATTGCTACAAAGTCAATAAATAAGCCTCGAATGGACAGACCTTCACGGAATCGACCCCTGCTTGCCCCCAGGCTACGTGATTCGGAACTGCGATTACTGGTAGTTAACATTCGTGGCCTTAGGTCTAATATTGAAGAGCTTTCAAACATTTGTCACAATAGGAAACCATTGATTGTTATGTTGTGGAGACTTTTCTAGATTCCTCAGTTCAGGATGGTGCTGACTGCATTGCTATTCCTGGCTACAGTATATGTTGTCGTAAAGATAGAAGTAGATCCTCTGGTGGAGGTGTACTTGTATACTGCTTGGAAGGGATAGCAGTCCACCATGATCCAACAAAAGATCCAAATGATCTTGAACTTGTGTGGTTGACAACTATATTGCAGTCTGAAAAATTACTAATCGCAGCTGTTTACAAACCGCCAAATACTGACAACCAAACAACTGAATACCTAGACTCCAACCTCTTGTCCAAGATGGAAGAGGTTGGTGCATCCTCTGTCATACTTGCTGGGGACTTTAATGTCCACCATGAAGAATGGTTGGGCAGCCATAATACGGACGCTGCTGGACGCCTCATGCTTCAGTTTGCCAACTCACATGGTCTAAACCAATTAGTGAAAGAACCGACTAGAGGGGATCACATTTTGGACCTTGTCCTGACAGATTTGCCGTCTTCCTCTTCTACCCTAGCAAATGTAGGAACTTCAGACCATAACCCGGTCCTGGTCACAGTGGACCTCCATGTTTTTAAGGACAAGCCCTTCAAACGAAAGGTCTGGCAATATGAGAAGGCTGATTTCTGGGAAATGCGTGCCCATTATTTTCTCATCCGTTGACTGGCCTGAAGTCTTTCATGACAAGGACCCAGAAACTGCATGCACTAAGGTCACTGATATTATTTATGATGCCATGGAAATATTGATTCCTCACAAAATGGTCATAAAAAAGACAGGTGAAAAACCTTGGTTTAATGATGAATGTAGAAGAGCAGCAACAAAGAAACGTAAAAGCTATCGTCAAAACAAGAAGGACAATCCTACTTCCACAAAGGAAAAAATCACTAAAGCCCGAAAGTCTTACGTTCAGATAGAGAAAAAAGCCCAAAAGCAATACAACTTAAAACTCAAAGAACATCTAACAGACCAAAATATCAGTAGTAAAAAGTGGTGGCGTGTTGTTAATGCTCTTTCTGGTAAATCGGGTCACACAGATATACCTGTCATAGTAAACGACAATGTTGTCCACAGTACTGCTAAAGAAAAGGCTCAAGCCTTCTGTAATACATTTGCAGAAAAATGCAACCTTCAAGGAGCACAAGAAGATGTTCCTTTCCTAGATTAGTCTACACAGTCCTCTTTTGAGAATGTCATATTCAAACCAAAGATTATTAATAGGCTTCTCAGACAACTTGTTCCAGATAAAGCCACTGGTCTGGACCATATTCCTACCAGAATGTAGTGCTGAGCTGGGTAGCCCTTTAAGTCGGCTTTTCAAACTCTGCTTCAACAATGGTGTTTTCCCAAGTTCTTGGAAGACAGCAAATGTTGTTCCCATTCATAAAAGGGACCCAAAGTCTGATCCCACTAAATATCGTCTTATCTCTTTACTTAGTATCATTAGTAAAGTAATGGAATCTGCTGTTTCTTTACAATTTCAAAGCTATTTGTTCAGAAGGAATCTTATTTCCCACAGACAATTTGGTCTTAGACCCGATCACAGTACTGCCGACCTCCTAACAATAATCTCCCAAAAAGGTAACATTTCACTAGATAAAGGAGAAGAGGTCTGTATTGTGGCCCTTGATATTAAGGGAGCATTCGACAAAGTGTGGCACAACGGTCTTGTATCGAAATTGAAATCCAAAGGAGTGGATGGAAAAGCCATTGCTTGGCTACGTAATTATTTGTCAGACCGTCACATCTCAGTTTTGTTTGCTGGTCAAGCTTCTGAAGCCATCCCTGTCAATGCTTCAGTACCTCAGGGCTCTGTTCTGGGACCACTGCTCTTCTCCATCTACACTGATGACCTACTGGATGTCTGTGAGAATGAACTATACTTGTATGCTGATGATTCAACATTGTTTGCTCGTCTTCCTGCAAACAGTGACATCAGATCAATTGAAGATAGTCTCAACAGGAACCTGTCAAACATAAAATCCTGGGCTAACAAATGGAAAGTCACATTTGAACCTACCAAGTCTAAAATGATGACTATTTCAAGGAAGAGAACCCCCTCACAATTAAACTTGCAATTTGGTGATTGTCCTCTTGTCGATCAGGATGAGATCTTGAGATAAAATCTTGGCTGTGACAATTGACAGGAAATTAACCTGGACCAAGCATATACAGACTGTTGCCTCTAGAGCTGGGCAAAGACTTGGGGCTCTAAGGAAATTTGCTAATAAGCTTGATATAAAGGGTAGAGCTATTGTCTACAATGCACAGTCCGCAGCATAATGGAATATGCATCCTTATGCTGGATAAATGCCTCCTCTACCATAAGTCTTAGCATGTTAGACAACATTCAGAAAAAAAGCACTCATGGTTATTTGTGTTGATGAATCCACTGTCCTTCAAGATTTATCCATTCCTAGTTTAACTCACAGGCGCCAAGTTGCAGCTGCTTGTGTATTCTACAAAATGCACACAGAACAGTGCCCAGAAGACTTAAATGAAATGCTCCCTCCGCCTCTAGAAAGAAGAAGAGTGACCAGAGCTAGTGTATCTTCTCCTGTCCACGCTGTTCTATTACCCACTGCAAAAACTCGTCAATTGGACAGAAGCTTCATTCACACGGCTTCAAGGGTTCGGAACAGTCTCCCAAATCATGTTGTTGGAACGCCTTCCTGTATAGGACTAAATTCTTTTAAAAGGTATGTGCATATATAGATTTCTCTTGGCAAATCGCATTTCATGACTTCAATGTTTTACCTATTGCCCAATATTTTTTCCTTAAATTGCTTTTTATATATTTTTTAAATGGGTTGCAGTGAACCATTGATTGGCCTTCTGGATCCTTGGTGTTTTGGCTGGCTATTGTTCACACTTTGCATGTTATATACAACTTTAAAAAAAAGTATCAACCCGGAAATAATTATTTTACTCGTAATTGATGGGAAGAGTTGGGCTTCTTTTTTAAAAAAGAAAGACACCGTATGAGCACTCAGCAAACATGCTCTTTCTTTGTTGGGAATTAATTCTTAAAACTGGCATGTAAAAAGCTGGGGAAGGGATCTTTTTAGGTATGGACCTAAGAGGTATATGTAAGGGGGTCAACCCCTGAGGCCTAAGCCACCTCATCAGGACGCCATTATGTTATTCTAAGCCACATTTGCAGATTTGTTAGAGCATCAGCTTATCATGCCTTTACAAAATTTTAATGATATTCCTTTTTACGGTTCTAGGACACCTACCTCCTGACAACCATCCCCGGATAACCACCCCTAGGATAACCACCCTCTAGGACAACTACCCCCTAGGGCAACTACCCCCTAGGGCAACAACCCTCTAGGACTACTGGCCCCGGGATAATTACCCTCAAGGATGATTACCCCAAAACTAACTACCCCCTAGGACAACCACCCTCTAGGACAACTAACCCCCAGACAACTTCCCCCTAGGGCAACCACCCCCTAGGGTAACCACCCTCTAGGACAACTAACTACCCCCGGACAACTACACCCAGGACAACCACCCTCTACGAAAAGTCCCCAAATTGGACTTATCATCACATTGAACAAGATTGTGCCCTAGGGGGTAGTTGTCTAGGGGCTAGTTGTCCGGGGGGTACTTGTCCTAGAGGATGTTTGCTCCTGGGGGTAGTTATCTGGGGTAGTTGTCGGGGGGGGGGGTACTTGTCCTAGAGGGTGGTTGCCCTAGGGGTAGTTAGCTGGAGGTAATCATCCTAGAGTGTAATTGTCCCGGGGGTAGTCGTCCTAGAGGGTGGTAGTACTATGGGGTAATTGTCCTAGGGGATAGTTGTCCTAGAGGGTGGTTATCCTAGTGGTGGTTATCCGGGGGTGGTTGTCCAGTGGGTAGGTGTCCGGATACGCCTTTTAACTTGTCTAATTTAAGCATAATCATCCTCGTATTTTGCATTTTATATGTCAAGTTTAGATCTGTTGATATGTTTTTAACTATGAATTAATAGATTCCAATCGATTCCAACATCAAATGTGGTATGAGGTATACACGATATCTATAATGATGCATTAATTTCGCCGCAATATAAAATGGTGAGATGGAAAATAGGGTGGGTCTCAGGGAGGGAAGGGATGGAGAGAGAGAGAGAGAGAGAGAGAGAGAGAGAGAGGGTGGGGGAGACCGGGGAGACAAAGAGGAAGAGAGATAGATGGGGAATGAGAATGGTTGACAGTATTTTTTTATTAAGGTCGAAAAATTCCAGCATCCCGACAATAATTGCAATTAGGCCTGGATGATTTATTCATATGCATAAACAAAGGTACTTGAAATTAGATAGTGAAGGCAAAAATATTCCTCTGAAAATATTCAGCGCTGCAACTCATATTTACATAAAAGAACATCACCAAATTCTTATTTTCGCCAAGTGTATATTTCGATGGGTTCGTGTAAATATTTAGCTATGATTATGTGTAGTAAACATTAATTTATATTTCTACGATTCATTAATCAAAAACAGTTCTATACTAATATAAATAATAGTTTATTCTGATGTATGACAAAGTGCAGCTGATATTTTCTTGGAGTTACAAAGTTTGAATTTAGGGGTATACCCCCATCACCTAAAAACTAAAGTGATAAATCACCATTTAAAAAGGGCAGAGGCGTGACAACGTTTTCAAATTGATACCTTAACACTTTCAACATGCTGGATTCAGCCTTTATACTGTTGCATCCAGCGTGTTAAAAGTGCTAATCTACCGTTTTTAAAAAGTGGTCACTCCTCGGCCCTTTTATTATTTTTAGAGTGCACCACCCCCGGACATTGATCCTAGTAGATGTGTCATATAGTCGAGTGGTTTGAACAGTAGAGCAGAAATGCGAAGGTTTGGGTTCGACCCCCTGCTTTAGGAAGTAATAAATCTACACTTGCAACTTTAAATCAAAGTGTATGCGTAAGAAGGGGTAAATGATCGGCGATCGAACTTCTAAGGGTCATTTTGATTGCGTTACATGCACTAATCAAGCCTGTGAAGGCAAAAAGCCCATGCACCTGTAATTCAAAGCAGTGTCTGAACTGCTATATTTCGCATTCGTCACTGACGCTATCCTACGTCAGAGGATTGACGCCAGGGCCCTGTTTCATAAAACTTGTCATCAATGACAGGTTGCAATAACTGTTATAAGCTACTGAAATCCTTGCATCTGATTGCCTGAGAGCAAGTTTGTTGGTAAAAATCACCCACAAGACACTTGATGAAACGCCCCCTGGTGTCCTACGGGCATGAGCGTGCCTAAAGAGATGCTCTCTGAAAAAAAAGAAAACCTCTGCTTGCATGACAAGCAGGACAATTACCTCCACTACGAAAACAGACCCCCGTACCCCTGTTTGAAATTGCCGAGGAGCCATTTGCTACCGCCCGGGTAGTTAATTGCCGTAGTTGGTTGACCATCTTAGGGACAGTGCCAGGGGTAGTTTATTGCCCCAGGTGTATAGTGTACAGAAAGTGCTTGATTGTCAGGAGGTAGGGGGGGGGCTGTCCTGTTATCGCACTTAGTATTGTGTCAGAGTACAAACAGACATTGCACTGTGACGTTGTATACCAAATTCATTTTTGTCATAACAAAATACCCTTTTTTAAAAGTATTATAGCAGTTTTAATCTGTTTTTTCCTTTGAATCATGCATCAAAAGAGTACATTAACTTCTTGTCTTTTCTAACGGCATACTTCGAATAGGATATCGAATTACCTACACTCAGTTTCTGTAACTTATTCATGGACTGATTTTGAGATTTTTTTTAGCACAATATTTTAGTGTATAAGACCACTGATCTAAATTTGGACCATAATAAAAGTGATTTAGATTTATGAAAGCATGCATTCGCAACGAAAGATGCGCTTTTATAGAGCTACGTAAATCAGTTTTTATTGTCATGTTTTCAAGGTTTTTCCAGGAATTGATCAGCTTCGGCAGCCTTAATGGCTACCAATATTCGTCCATCAATCAACCATGTCGATTCTCTCTTGTTTCAGGTTTTCTGCTAGCTCTTTGGGCCTCCCGCAAAAGTGGCCTGTTTGCAGCTGTTAAGTCTTAGAAGATGCTGTACCCAGTTTCGTTTTTTTTTCATTTTTTTTTTATTTGTTGAATTTCCGTCAGCGGCGATGTGCAGGCCCTTAAAGCTCGCTTCACGCTGACGTTAGGACCGCGTCAGTGGCTCGGACTGTCTTTTGCACGTCATGATGAGAGCGTGACATCGTTTAAATAGCGATTGCAAAATGAACAGTGTTAACAACATTAATAACTGGTTTATTACCTTAACAGGCTCGATAAGCGAATGTACTTACCCAATCGACATGACTCCTCATATGAGCCTAAGTTTAATTTGTAAAAGTGTGATTGTTTATTGGAATAACACATGAACCATATTGAGTGAGCTATCCCTCTATACATACACCGACATCATTATTACGCTGCGCCTGCATGCTTTCATTACAACAATCCACAGGCAGGAAACTGAAATTGCTCACACACATTGTTCAAGTACGAAGCAGTTTTCATAGGTATGTCATGTCATACACCCGCAGCGTTTTAGTAGCGCATGTGATTATTTGAGGGGCACTTTATACCCCTTCTCACCTCGGCATTCATGCGTTCTGTCTTTCTTAATTAAACTTTCACAGCATGAGCAGGGGGTCGTGTATAACATAAGAAGTATCATCGATAATTCTTATTCACAAGGCGACCGGAGATCCATTGCTACGAATAGCTTCAGGATGATGAGGAAGATAACGAAGTCAGTGATTCATGAAAGCTTGAATGAATGCAATCATATCACGATAGATATTTACTAAACGAGAGAAAACAAAACCTCGAGAGAAACCTTGGGGAAGTTAAGTGCAATTACAATCCGCGCGGAAAATGCGATATGATTCCGCGTACTTTAACAAAAGTTTTTAAAAAGATAAGTAAGGAAGAAAAGTACTATGGCACGATACATCATACAGAAACATATAAAAGTACTTATATAAATAGATTGTTGATGAATTTCATTCTCCACTTAATGCTCTGGCTAATTAGAGATGCTCGTTTGGAGACAGATGAGTCAATTTGTAAGACGATCGTTGATGTTCTCTTCTCATCATGTAAGCCCATTGGATCTCCAATATCCTTCGATTAATGCAGTAAGATAGCAAATAACTGCATATACTTGTATTATGATTAATATGCGCGTCAAATTTATTAAGCTTTTTTATGAAGTTGTTAATTTCATCCAATAAATATCAGTATATTGAAGTTTTGCCAGTATTTTCCTCGTTTGCAACGAAACAAATATTCCAATATGACAGAATCTAATTAAAGGCCATAATCATTTTCTCCAAGAAACCCAATAGTATTTTACTGAGTTAATTTTTTATGAACAAGATTATAAATATTGATTTTATTCCTTATGAGACATATTCAGAGAAGGCCATTTGCTTTTATTTCTACGTCATTTATTTGGGCTCATTCATTTTAGCCCTCCCTTTCTTTTGATTGTGCATTTGTTTGTATTCTGATTCCCTTTTTTTATTTTCCTTATTTTGCAAGATTTAAACCATGCATTTCATTACATCAATAAATCGTTTTCATTTCACTTGATTCAAACCAAACCAAACCAAATCAAAAAACATAACAAGTACAAGAAATAACTGCAAAAATCAGAATGATAGGTCCATTAGGAGATTCGTTTCACGTTAACCTTCCTAAAGTATGCTTAATTATAATGTGATGTCCCGTATATACACTAAAGGGAAAAAGAAACTTATAAAAGTTCAAGAGATCACCAAATTAAATTCTCTGCATGGAAATGTACCAAATTTGGATATAATGTTGATTCAATGCATGGCTTTAAATGACAGTCAATAACAAAAAGTTTTCTTCAATGCCACAAAAGAAATGTGCACTGAAACAAAGGACTCTCTAATCCCAAAGTCACAAAGACAAACTGCAGCCTTGTACACCATATGCATGTCAATGAATGAAACAAAAGAATTTCAAAAGGGATTTGCAAGTTCATATCCAAACAGATTAATAGCCAGTATGTCCACCTCTAGCTTGCTGGCAAGCTGTACACCGTCTTCGCATGCTTCCGATCAGATTCGCGATGGTAGCCTGGGGAACATTGTTCCATTCCTCTTGCAGTGCTGCAATGAGCGTCTCCCTATTGATGGGTTGATTGTCACGCCTTGACACACGTCGACCAAGCTCTTCCCAGAGATGTTCAATTGGGGAAAGGTCTGGTGAACGGGCGAACCATGGCAGAACATCAATATCCTCTTGCTCGAGGGGTGCAAATCCCTTTTGAAATTCTTTTGTTTCATTCATTGACATGCATATGGTGTACAAGACTGCAGTTTATCTTTGTGACTTTGGGATTAGAGAGTCCTTTGTTTCAGTGCACATTTCTTTTGTGGCATTGAAGAAAACTTTTTGTTATTGACTGTCATTTAAAGCCATGCATTGAATCAACATTATATCCAAATTTGGTACATTTCCATGCAGAGAATTTAATTTGGTGATCTCTTGAACTTTTATAAGTTTCTTTTTTCCTTTAGTGTATGATGTCACGTTATGACCATGTCAGTGTGATGCATCTTTTTTTCGGGGCTATAAGTTAGAACGAAGAGGAATTTTATGTCGGTTGATTGATTGTTCCAAGCGTGTGTTCAAATATTAAGAGACAACACAAAATGTATAACGTTTCTTCCGCTCTTTTTTTTAAATTGAAAATGCCACAAAACTGATGGGAATCTAATGGCAATATTGTATTGAAGTATTTACCATATCACGTTTGATTTTGATACTGTCATGTTTTTAAGTACCAGGGAGTGTTTCATAAAGCTGTTCGTAAAGTTACTCATGACTTTACGAACGACTTGAATATGAAGTGCCAGATAGGATGCCCAATGTTTTTCCTGATGTTTTAACAAAATGTGACTGTATTTCCAATAACCTCAATTAAATCATGGCAAAAATATACTTTGCATTTAAAATGTTTGTTATGATAAGAATGTTAATCTACATCTGCACAGTTCAACTTTAGTTGATGCAGTTAAAAATGATTGAGCATCCCATTTGGTTTGTCATATTTAAGTTATTCGTAAAGTCATGCGTAACTTTACGAACAGCTTTATGAAACACCCCCAGGACCGCGATGTAAAACAGTCCCAAAGCTGATCTTGACATCTTGAATAAGTATGTTTGCATGAATGGATGAATGAATGACAAAAACAAATAAATGCTCCAAATGAAATAAACTAGCACGAAAATAAATTAAAGAGGATAGAAAACGACAGTTCATCCACCTAAGACAGAGACCTAAACGAAGCTAAAGGAAGAGGAATCAGACAGACAAACAGATGGAAAATCGACATTTTTCGTATTAAACGTGTGCATTTCGAGTGGTTCTGAGGGATTTGTGCTAATAGTTTCCTCACTTTCCAAGAGATCATAAATACCACTAGATCCTCACATGACTTCTTCGATTTCATTTTCATGGGTATACATTCAGAATCCAATTTCACTATCCCTCTTGGGCTCTCCTAAAAGACGTCCTCGGAACGATTTCAGATGCGTAACCCACTTACCAATCCATTGTATCCTAACACCACGCAAAGGTTTTTCAGTTGTTGTTTTTTTCAAATGTCATAGATTTATTTCATTTAATTATAATTTTTCAAAGAGACCAAATTACAATCAACAATGCAAAAATAATTTGACAAAGAAATCAAAGTGCAGATACATGTTCCGCTCATTAAAGCAAAATGAAGAGGATTGATGTTTAGTTAATAAGAAAACAAAAATATGTGAGCCAGGATGTTGCCTTAATAATAAAGCAGACTGGTTTGTTCATAATGTCTTCTGAATGAAGATAAGTAAACCTTTCTCATTGTGCGATTTTCTCTACAAATATCCAAGTAAAAACGCCAAGATTGTTACCCCGCTACTGTATTTAAATTATTCTGACCTTTAGCTGAATAAAATAAAGTTAACAAATTAGATACGGGTACTGAAATGACATTCCCTGTAATCAAAATCCAGTAAATAAAGTGAAACGTTAAAAATTACTTAAGTTACGACTACATATTTCTTCTAAACCCAAACGCGTTAAACTATTTGATAAGCTAATTTAGCCGCACCTTGAACATGTTGAAAGCTAAATGTGCTTTCTCTTCCATCATCCTCCTTCAATCGCGACCCCCCCCCCCCTCTCTATATATCTCTCTCTCCCTTCCTCCTTTACCTTCCGTGTAGCTGGTTTTATCATTTATCATTTATTTCTCACTTATTCTTTATTTTGTCAGATTGAATTTTAAAAATATATTTTATTATTGGCAGCAGATTTTTTCCGGACAATAAAATGACACACGATATTGAATAATTGTCTCGCCATACTGTTTTGCAGCTCATAATCAGACCCTGTGGCAGTTAATACTATACTAATGAATATAGATTTTAGTGCCTGAAAATACAACCTACATTGCGTGGGAGAGGATAGTTTAGACACGAGATAATAAATTTGGAGGAGAAAGTGGACATGATTTAGAAAAGAGAAAAGTAGGGCAGGTCAGAAGTATCTCTTGTGCCTTGTCTTGTAAAGCGTTGCGATTGATTTGAATCACACCTTACTCCCTAATCGATCGTAAACTAATGCACAATCCAATGATTAGAAAATGTAGAAGATTTGCGATCGAAATATCCCGAAGCGGATCTGATAATATAATAATAATAAAAGACACAAATATGCCCAACTGTACACATATACAACTGTTGAGTATATAGTTTTAAAGGGATTTGGTTACTTTGTGGAGACTAGATTTAATAAGATATCGATGACTGAATACTCCCATTTACGAAAGCGTATGGCCATACGCTTTTGTTTAACACTGAGTCTATGGGGAAAATGAGTCTGGCATTTTCGGTCACTTGCATATGTTTACTTTTGTGAAGGATATGATGATTTTGAAGTGCTTTTTTCCCCCTGGGCTTCATATTTACACCATATTACATACACTGAGAGCATGTAAGGCCAGACAGCTCAGATTTTATCAAGCCTCTACAAAGTTACCAAATCACTTTAAGGATTCAGAACACAGGAAACTATTAAAATATACAAATGGGCAAATGTAAGCAGCTACGCATGTTTAGTTGTATAGTAAGCCGGCCAAAGTACCATATACGTGCAACTATACATCCGCACCGCTGACGAGAAGATGTATAGTTTAAACCAATCAGATGACAAGAAACTGTACAACTAGATCTACTCCCGTAATATCGAATGGTTTTAACCAATGGTTTTAAGACACTTTCGGGGAGTATAGGAATATTTACGAACATAAGCCAATCTGGTTGTATGAGATATCTCCATAATGAAGTAATGAATATAGTTCAATTCATTCATTAATTTCAGTAGAATTATTTACTAAAATTCTAAAGATTTTCTTTCATTGACAGTCGAAAACGAAATATTCCCTCTTCGTGAATGTACTATTTATTCATTATGATTGGAGATACAGTTTTACATATTGAAGGCTTTGACGAAATATTTTATATTATTATTAATACAAAATTAAAACATCTAAATTCGAACACTTTCATTCTATAATCAAAAGTGAAACAATAGCCAGGGCCTACCTTTAATATTATAGTTATCGAGTAGGTTGGGCAGACCTGAACTTACCACGGATGGGAAACGAACCCTTTTGATGTGTCGGATAAAAACAAGCCTTCGGATTAATGAATTATATTCTATTTTCAGAAAAAATAAATTAATAACCCTTCTTTTTTTAAAAATAACTTAACGTGTTTGTAATTTTGCGCATAAAAACAAACTGATTAACCAGTAACCAGGATAACGGACCTTCCAATTAACGAATCTTCCGTTATAGCATTTTACATTACTTTGTGCGCTCGAAGAGAAAAAATGGACTCGTATAGGAACAACCACAATTCACCATGTATGCGTGAAATGCCAATTAAGTAGGCAATTTGAAGAAAATGACGTAGTATGTATCCATTATTCTTTGAAGTCTATAATGACATGAACCGTTTAATTTTGGAAGGTACTATTTTTTCATTTTTTTTTTTCATTTTTTTCATTTCACGTTCTTTGCGAAGCGCTTTACTCGAGCCAGTCGGCATGAAATGTGGGAAACGCTTCAATTCATATAAATGCAATAAATTTTGTATGATTTATCAAAAAGCCAGTGCATCAACCTAAAGTCAATAATTAATCATGATCACTGTTTATTCATGGTTGACCTTCGACTTTGAGAATAAAGGGGCTTGACCTTTTTATTATTAATGAGCAGGAAATTTCGTTTACTATTTGTTATGTATGCTGCTCTCTAACGAATCACCGATTTTTTTCTCTCTTTCCGAGCCTCATTTTCCCTCTTTGTCGCCTTTACTCCTTTTTATGTTACTCCCTTTTATCTCTCCTTCTTTCTATCTCCTCTCCCCTTTCTCTTCATCACGTCGTTATTATCTTCCTCTCTTCCCCCATCTTATTTGCACCCCTTCCAGCTCCCATATACATGATATTGTATATATATTGTATATATGATATTTTTGATACCCAACAATCCTTTGTTTATTAACCCATTCACTACTAAATTCTCTCATTCCAATAGGGTTTAGGACCACAAGGTTTCGGTAGGCAACGGCTCAATGTTCTGCCATCTTCCAATGTTGCTCCTTTTCCACCTGCTTCTGTATTCTTCACCAACTCACTCTCTCTCTGATATTATCGATCTCTGTCTCATCTATTCTGAATTCATTTCACTTTCTCTTCGGTTTGTCTTCTCTATTTGCTCTTCCTCAACCAGTTAGAGATGCTAGTTTTCATGTGAAATTTGTCGAAGTAATTAATCTTGAAACAAGTTGCTATGGAATATCATACAGCGGACGATCTTCTCTTGCATGCAAACAAACATCATTTTATTCCATCAAATTCGACACGAAGTTACAATTTGATACACATCATGCATATAAACTACTTATATATGAGATAAGAATGTAATCTATTGACAATATAAATGTAATAAGTATATTATAACACATGGTAATTCTCTATATACAAATGTTATCTGTACAATATCAAATGCATTTTATTTGAAATATTTATATAATTTATAGTTTCCTTATATTCTTTGTGAGGAGGAGAAAATGATATATTTCTATATTTTGCTTTCATTTTGATAAAAGATGAAATAGCTTTAACCCATCGACTACTGAATTATCTTAAGTTTAGTACTAATAAAACATCAACCGAGGGAGTTATATGCCAATCCTAATATCTGGTTATCTGACCTAACCAAAAATCAAAATCAAAATCTTAGCTCTATTATCCTATTTTTTTTACGAAATCAAGCATGAAAGCCGGTGAAGGGGGGGGGGGGCGGTGTGGCGGGTCCAACTATTGGATCACCTTCATCCTTGAAGACCATGTGAAAATAAACATTGGCATATTATAGAGCCCGATCCCGATCTCAATGGCTCGAATTCACAAAGGAGGTTTGGCTTAAACCCCTTCCTGGGTTTTTTAAGCGTACGTGCGCGCGGAATCCGATCCAATCATATATTTTCTGTGAGCGCGCGAATGGCCAATGTGCGCTTATTTACGCTTACGGAGGTTTAAAGAGCTCATATTGAGAGAAAAAAGTGGTATGCGTTTTTATTTGGTAATATTAAAATCTGTGTATCAAAGAAAATAATCCTTTTTAAATTTTTCAAAATAGCTCAACTAGAAAGTGCAATTTTTTAAAATAAAAATCACCTTTTTGAGGGTTTGAAATTGTCTCGCAGTCCGATTCGGCAAAATGCTAGCTTGTTTACTTTTCTATGCAAATTAGCACTGACGTCATTGGGTAGAGTCGTATGACCTCCGCGGTGTACTGCTGCACAACATAGCATGGACTGGCAACCGAGAGTGAAGAGAAACTTTGCTCGACATGATTTTGATACTTCAGAATTATGTTTCCAAATAATAATAATAATAATAATCCACTCCAAATTTCATTAACCCATTAAATCCATCAGTTTTGTTAATTATATAAAAAAACTAGTTTACATTTTAGCCTTGTATTTCGGGCCAGCTACATCTCCAAAGTCAATCTTGCAGTGACGTTCAAAGGCTGATTTTTCGAAATGGTCCCTACAATAGTACAAATTCGTGCATGCTTGCTGTGTGTTGCTGCTGTGTGTTGCTGCTGTGAAATCTTTTCGCCGAATTTTCACAAACTTCACCCACAAATTCCGTTGCTTATTGAGCTTTGGAAAGGTGAAGAAACTGATGTTGGTGTTCTTTAAAGTATTGTAACACCCCCCCCCCCCCCCCCCACACACACACAACGCAATTTCGTGGCATTTTGCCACAAAACGTAAGGATTCCCCCAAAAGAAAGCGACTCTCGTTGATGTTGGTTTTTTTTACACACGATTTCAATAGCGCGCGTTATGCACCAGATGAATTGACCTGGATGAATTGATCAACTCTGCCCAGTGACGTCATAGCAAGTCAACTCCGCTTCGATGTTTATCGGTCTGTTTGAGAAATCTGGCTCAATAAGGGCAATGATCAAGGGTACATTTTAGGCCAAAAAAAATCTATTTTATTTGCTAACATTGATGACACCTTTATTTCAATATGTTTATTATTTATTTACAAACCATATTTCTTGCAATTGGGGGTCGGAAAAAAATCAACATATGAGCTCTTTAAACCTTACCCATGGTTTAAACCTCCTTTGTGAATTCGGGCCTTTGACGTTGATACGCTATTGTTGATCAACTTCCTTATTCTTATTACTGTTGTATCTAACCCCGAACAGATTCGGAATACATGTCCATTGAGATGGAAAGCCTTTGAAATGACGCTTATAATAGCGTTTATATAATATAGTTACAAGATAGTTTACATACCAACAATGAAATAGGCCAAGTGACCTGATATAAATCAATTTTCTTTTGTTTGTCTGCACGTTCGAACTATCTTTGGCATTTTGCTAACTCATTCATTTATTGGCAGTTCCGAATTTTCTACATGAAGACGAGATTCCGAATGCTTGTGAATGGCGTGACTTAAATCAGACACACACACTCCCCCCCCCCCCCCCTCTCCATCTCTTGCATCAAAATTAATTGCTACAGGTAAACTGAAAAGTGATGAATGTTCTATCGCAATCACTTAGGTGCTATGGTTACGCGAATTCGCAGTGTAGGCCACTTCGCAGGAAAGGGGCATCTAGCCACTTTTTAATTGGCCCTTCATCGTCAATATGGCGTTATCGGGTTATACGGAACACACACGGACTCATGCTCGTTCACACTCTCAGGATGTACATGTATTAAAACCGTGTAGTCCTACCAATCAAATTAAGGCCGTATTCTGATTTGTTTACAAACTTTTTATGTTAGGGAAAACGGTTTTCATTTTTAATTGTCAGAACGAACTTTAATGGAGAATGAAACCATAAACTTGTATGCACTTTAATAGAAGCAGAAAAATCCTAAAAGCATATCAATGAAAGTTTGAGGAAAAACGGATCAAGAATAAAAAAGTTATGAAGATTTTAAAAACCTAAAATCCCTAAATGAAATTGGCAACATACCCATTATGCTGATGAGGTGCTATGACGTTTATGTGCTCTCTCTTTATAGGACATATATAAGAAAATTATCAGTTTTCTACTTTTAAACAAAGAAAATTTTATCATCAACATTGTGCTTGAAATATATTATGGAATAAATTTATAAACACCACCATACAGCAATGACATTTTCTAAGATATATTCAAGGAAAGTGGATTTTGACAACATTATTTGTATAAGGCAATTGGAAAGTATAGCACATTTACATCACAGCATCTCATTAACATAATGAGGACATTGCCAATTTCAGATTTCCATTCATTTAGCGATTTTAATTAGTTGTCCGTTTTTCCCCAACCTTTCACTGATATGCTTCTTGGATTTTTCTGCTTCTATCAAAATGCATTTATTTGGGGGGTTTCATTCTCCTTTAATTGCGCGGAATAAAGACTTTTTTATTGGTGCTTGCGCAGATGTCTCTGTTAACGATTCGCAAACACAATCTTCTTTGTGCATACTGGAATGACTTATCCTAATTTAGATTAATTATTAATAATATGCAGTTCTTGTATAGCGGATATCACATAATTATCAATGTCTCTTTGCGATTCAAAAGACCTTGGGATTATTTGGATTATAATAATTATAACAATGAACATTGTTTTACAAACATGGAATATATCATTGTTATCAGAGTATTCCTCTATTAATAGCAAAGGCTGATACAGGATTGTCTGAAGGGGGGGGGGGGGGGTAATGTTTGAAAATCACGAAAGTCCACGATATCTGGATAGAGTTACAACGACTAAGCAAATTCTTGTTTCAGTGGGGGCTGCACCGTACGTTTTTTTTAAAGTGTTCTAACATCAACTAATAATAAACATGTTTGGAAATTACCACAAGTCTGATTTATACAATAACATTCCAACATTATTCTTCGCGACATTTTCACAATGCCTATATGATTGAAGCCTTTCTTTGAACTAAACAACGAAACATTATTTACATTATATTCAGAACTTTTCGATTTACTCATAATCAGCATTATATCATAATAATTTACGTCACATTTAAATACATGAAAAAAGTGCGTTTATATGTTTCAATCACAGAGGAAATAATCAATATATCTATTTAAAAAATGAATACATATTGAAGTTGCCTTTTATACACAATTCTCTGCTCAAAATGGTAATGACAAAATACCAGAGCTACATGTATTGGATTGCTCTTTTATTACTATAGATTATAAGAGTTTGCTAAAATGACAGTCACACCAACAAGACCGACGCCAGACCGACAACAGACAGAACCAAAAATGACATTGCCACCAATGGCCACGAATCGGTCGGTGTGAAGTCTGTTTGGAGTCGATGTGGGGTCGGTTTGGAGGTGTGACTGTGATATCAGGCAGAACTACGATTTTTGTCTCGTTTGATACATTGATCGATATAATTCATGATATAAACAGGGGGTGTAGAGTATGTCTTTAATCTATTTTATAACATCCTGTTTTAGTTTGAGAACATAGCAAATTCAGCATAATTAAAAACAAAAACAATAACGGTAACAAAAACAAGTACGGTAATAGTGAATCAATTTTCGCAAGTCAAAGGGCAGAGGAGTTAATATCCTGTTCGTGCTATACATTACCATAATTAGTATTTATCTTTAAAATCCCATTACATTTGACAAAGTGGACGATATATATATATATATATATATATATATATACACATCTCTACATGCAACGTTAAAGGGAATCCTGTTATCTCAGCCTATTGTTCAAATTCGCTTTAACGTCGAATTTCTATCGTGACGGAATAAACCGCATTGCTAGGATTCGCATGTCCGTAGGAGATATATATATATATCCTACAGAGAATCAAAATAACACTTTTCTGAGTTCACTGAATATCGACATTTGATATGTATGGCTTTCAGAGGATGATGGTGAATGACTCTCATGGTTCTGAAATAATGCACAAAAACATTTATTTCATGTGTAATATGGTACTGAAATGGTCTTGTTATATAAAATATGCATCTAGTCACACATGAATGCCATACTTTATGCTTTTCATTAAGAATTTATCTATAGGGGCATTATTGTATAATATAGTGACCTAATTAGTCATCACTTTGGGTGAAAATACGAAGCTAATAATAGCCTCTACTTTATGGTGTAAATGAAATTTTAAAAAAGTTTTCCATAAAGAGTATAATGGTACCTAATGATGGTCTCGAAAGACAGGTAATTTCCTCATTCATAGGCCTATGATATTGGGTGTTCTTACCTACTTTGAAAATATCAGAAAGCCGTTTGGAGTATCTTTTACCTCCAAGCATGCCAAGTGCTTTTACAAATACAAATACAAATACAAGTAAAGCGCAGAAACTATGTAAATATATTCTACTGTGCTTCACGAGCTCATGCTTAAAGCTATACTATGCATAAGCAATTAAATGAAAAAAGGCGCTCTTAGTTTTGATTAGTCGATATGAAAACGATCCAAGTGTTTCATGAAACTATTGTCCTTTCACCCATTAATTTAATTTCGATCATAATTTCATCAGGGTAAACCATCCTATGGGTTACATGTCGTTTTTCTGGAGGTCCATAATTCCGAAAATGTAATAGAATCATGTACAACATTATCGGGAATTACAAACCTTTGGAATCATTTTCGGAATTATAAGCCTTTTTTGTTTTCGAAAATATGAAGCCTATTTCATATTCGGAATTATGAAACAACCTGGAATGGAAAATTTGTGTTTCGGAATTCTGAACCTTTAGAAATACGAAGTTTCGGAAAATCGAACCTTCGGGAAAACGAGTGACCCCCCCCCCCCCCCCCCCCCCCCCATCATATCACTTAAGTATTGTTTTTCAAAGATCCGCCTATAACACCGATATGCTGGAACGGTCACAAATATCCTGACGAGGTCACGTGCCATTATTAGAGATACATAGTAATCTAAATATCAGATTTCCCTCTTCTTGTTATCAAATTCACATTCCAGACTTAACGTGCCTGTGCTATTATTTTTTTTTTTAATATTTGTATAAGATACCTTTAATTTGCAACATCTCACCATTTAAGATCGGCAGCAAGATATACTTTATATATCTTTAGTAGGAAAAGATTATGAACGTCATAATTATGAATGCCCTTTAAACTATTTTCTGAAAAGAAACCAAACACGCGAGCATATTGAGATTGTATAATAGATTTGCCTGCTGCAGCAAACGAGACCGAAGACCCACGAGACCGACAATGTCCGGCTCGCGGGCCTTTTGACAACTTTTTTAGGGGTTCACAAGTCCGACATTGTAGCTCCCGTTAGCTGGCAGTCTACTGAGAGGCCACAGACATCTAATATGCGGAATCTTGTTATTTTGATGTTGAGAAATTCCAGTACTCATATTTTACAGTCTTACTAAAAGCAGCAAAATGCAGCCAAGAGCAGCCAAGAGCAGCCAAGAGCAGGGCCGAAAATAAACCGACTACAAATCCCAGAGCAGAGATAACCAAGAGGCTTTCTTAAGATTGCTACAGCTATTTAAAGTGTTTTTGATGATAAATTGACGAGGAAAATTTTGAATCGGGGAATAAAACACACAAAAGCAGACAAGAAGCAAGTTTTATCGTGGTCGACATGGCCCCTGGCGGCTTTTAGTATAGCAGAGTTTTTCTCGGCTCTTGGTGGCTTTTAGAAGCGCCCATCTTTCGGATCTAGAACTTAACGTTTTCCCAAATCGAACATATTGTCTATTATTTACATTGTATACATCGTGAATCAATATAGGCATTCCATTCGACACCTGCTGTATAAAATTATCAATCATAAATCAAATATGCTGATATAATGAAATGCAATTATTTGAGATTTTCCACAGTGTGAAGAGGTTGGACATTGAATCTCTACCGGTAATGCCTAAATACTGATAAGATTTGATAGTTTGTTATTATGTTACATGGTCTTATATTCTTCTCCTGCCAATGACTTCACCCACCTCTTATCTTACAATTCTTCTGAAGACGCTGCTGGTGCTCCACGGTCATACCGACTTGACGAAGACCTCCTGTTAAAGGTGGATCGACTTCTAAATGTGCTAGCTGTGAAGAATGAACCTTTCAAAGAGCTGAAGGTTTCAGTTGGCTTCCAGGCAAACCTCCGATCACCAAAGCAACAGAAGATATCATAAAACAATTGCTTCCTGAACCGCGTGCTGAGGATATAAAGTGCAATTGGGTTTAAGCAACTGAGCATGTAGATCGGGACATCTTTCCAGCGGAAGAACTCCAGCATGGCGTAGGTCTCGAAGATGTCGCTGTAGTAGAACTGGAACCAAATGCTGAACAGATAGAAGGGTGACCAAGCAATGAAGAACATTGCTGAGAGTACAGTGATGACAATCGCCAGCTTGACTCTCGATCGTACGCGTGGTGTTTGACGTGGGAAAACCTGTGGGGTCACCCCGATGACTGGCTCTCGGACACTTTTGATAAGAGCGTATGCAGTGAGTGTATGGGCACCAATGATCACCGCCATAGGGATAAGAAATGCAACCAAGAGACGAAATACTTTGTAAATCTGTGCAACTTGTTGGCCATGGTTGATAAACACACATACATTGACGTCATCGTAATAGACATAGACTTGTGCTGTATACCAGATCGGGGCTCCAACTAAGAACGCTCCAACCCATATCATTAGAACAATCTGCCAGGTTGGACCTAAGAAACAGCTACGGGAAAGCCTTACGCATCGGCTACTGTCGCGGTTACGCCAGGGCCAGGCAATGGCCAGATACCGCTCAATCGCTAGTGCCATCAGAGAATACACCGTGATACACCCACTGGCTACCATACTACTATGGGCAAATTTGCACATAAATTGGCCAAATACCCAATACCTCTGGTATCGAAAATGATAGTCAATGATGAGAGGGAGATTGACCACGAGACAGAGAAGGTCACCAACCGTCAGGTTGACCACGATGATGTTCGGGGTGGATCTCAAATGTTTGTTCTTAAGAACGATGAAAATGATGGAGAGATTAGCCACTACCCCAAAGACCAGTACTACTATCATAACAGTGAGCTGCGGCCACGGGATCTTCCTAAAGTGGTCAGGAAGAGGGGCTAAGGTCCACTGATCCGTCCCATTAGAAGTGTTGCCCCAATAATCATCAACTGATCCATCACTGATCACATCGGTCACTGTATTGAATGACTGATGAGTATCTGAAGCCATCGTTGGAAAACTCATCCAAAGGAATGTATTTCAGTAAATTATAATTTCCTCTAGAATAATCTAAGTACAATTCAATGGTTTCATGCCAAGGCACTAGAAGTCCGCAAACAGTCTCACGAGTATTCCTTATCGAAATTAAGTAGAATCACATATCCTCACGTATCTACAGGAAACTCGCTGATGTAAATGTCAGGTGTTGATCTGGCATGTACAAAGTTTAGAGACCACTTGTATTAAAACCGAACAACTTAACTGACAAAAATTACCATTTCCGTTCCTTTTCACAGTTTGACCATCACTCTGGGCCTCAGAAATGGGCGGAGTCTGGTCGTTTCTTTGTGACGACAATAGACCTCCTACCAATCAGAGAAGGGTCCCTCAAGACCAAACACACATGGGGTAAAATTGGATCGGTTACTTGGCGGTGGACTCTCTTCACCATTTAATACCATTTAACCCAAATGTTGCAAGATAATAAACGAGAAAACGTAGTACAATCCATTTATTCTTGCCATGCCCCAATACACTCGTGATTGGCTGCAAGAAATGATGTCAATGGTATCATTATTGAAGTAAAACGTGTCATTCCATTTTATTCTAACAGCAGATCGAAGAATGAACTCTCGTTCAAGCGATGATGAAAACCATTTAAATGCAATATGTTAAAACTAGATAATTGATAGTCGTAACATATTTTAGTATAGTTAATCAGAGAATGAAACCATTAACATGATTATTTCAGTATATTTGTCAGATGTGTATTCATCTTTACCGACATATACTTCATGAGCAGTGTAAAAAGTAAAGTGAAACTAGGATCAAGTTAGAAATAGAATGCCAGTAACTAGTATTTGAGATAAATTTCCATATTTTCTTCGCAGTGAAATGTTTAACGGAAACAAATATGATCAACACGTGTGTTTTTTTCTTTGCTCTGATTGTAATATCGTTAGGAAAATGTTATACGATTAATTATTTTATTATATGATCATAATAATGTAACTCACTTGACTGCTAAAAAGGGTATATGTGTTTATGATTCAAACTCATTGCACAATGTGAATGATTATTAATTTCTATAGAAAGTGAGTTCCAATTTACCATAATTATATCATGCATGTCATTTGCGAGGAAATTTAACAATGTGTAATTAATTATATTAGTGCTGTACTGAATAGATCTCTTCTTGAGCCTTTATTGGCTGTATAATAAACGTTAATTGGACTAGGATTCTGTTCAAGCGATTCAACTACAGAGTTAATTATAAGTTACGAGGTTTATCCCCGACTTATACACATCATAACATTCAATGAACGAATACTCCCGATTCAAGTAGCCATTATGATCATACAATGACTCCAAGTGATATATCATCCACCTCTCCCTCTCGCTCTGTCACTCACTTTTCCTAACTTGAAGATATTACATGATCTGCAACGATGTTATGTATCCTTAGTTATAAACACTTTTGGCAGAATAATTGCATGAAATTTACATATTTCAAATACTTTTAATAAATTTTAAGATATCTTTCTGACCAGGGCCCTATTGCATTAAAAGTTGCGTTTAAACGCAACTCAAAAAATTAAACGCAACGTAATTTTCAACCAATCAGGGTCGCGTATTTGGGACTTGCCTTTAATTTTTTGAGTTCCGATTAAATGCAACCTTTTAGCAGTCAGACCCAACTTCGGAAAACCGTATATACTCCGAAAACGGCGTATGAATATAGAGCCCTCATCGTTCAGTGCGAAGGCAGTGTGTACAAAAGGCATGGGGAAAATCTTTCAAAGTCAACCTGCCAACGATTATATATTCTTAAAAATAATGCTGCGTGTCAATTACCTTCAAAATCCGTGAATGATTCGCCATATGAAATGACTTTCAAATGACAAACATTTCAAATAAATATATCCGCAGCATTATTTTTGAAAATTATATTATCAACAGCGGGTCGCCATTGCAGGATTTTCCCCATGCCTTTTGTAAACACTGTGTCGCACTTAACGATGAGGGCTCTATATTCATCTTGCTCTATACGCCGTTTTCGGAGTATAAACCTGTGCTCGGTTTTCCGAAGTTGGGTCTGACTGTTTAGAGGGCCCTTGTTATGTTGTTGATCATCATTTTATATTTTGGTCGTTATTATGTCAAAAGTATTGTGGAATTGTTCTTGTGTCCATTATTTATTGCTAAGAGAACTATTGCAATCTGCAACTCGCATAATACTAATACTCGTAAACCTATCCAGGTTTTAAGACAGATTTTTACAATGTAGGCCTATTATGGACAGAAAAGCAGGGAAATTACCAAAACATGAAATCAGAATGGAGCGACATGATTTGCAGGGAAAAAAATACCTCCGTCTTTTTACAATGCATATCCATATTCATAGTTATTCGGCTGCTGGCCAAGAAGTCTCAAGTAGACGAATTCTTGAGTCGAGTAACAAGTAATCATGGTAATGATTGCTAATGCTTTTGTATTCCTAAACGATCCACCAAGAATGGAAAATTCTTGAAATAAAACCTCGAAACAGCCATTCTGCTGTCTTCATTTGAAGAAAGAAAGACATGCAATTATTTATTTATTTTGCCTTCTTTATGTTATACTGCAGGGCCGGCCGGTTCAGTTATGCAAAACTGCTTTTAAAGGCGCCTTGCAGTTTAAAAGTCATGAGTTTTGGCAAGCCCTCAAAAACTGTTCGTCAGATTTCTTCAATTTTTGTTGATAAATAGGAAGCTCCTGGCAATACTAAGACACAGTGAAGATTTCACCTCCTAAAATTTAATATTAAACAAATAAGAGGCAAAAATTTAATTTATATGCCGGACAGGCAAGCAAACTCTCAACAAAGGCAGCATGTGCTATACACCATACACACACATGTAAAACCAACACAGTGATATACATGTTGTCTCTATGCGAAGCCCCAAATTTGCTGTGCGGTGTGGAGGGGTCCTAGCATGGTTCCATGAAATTTGCTCCTGCGACAATTGCTCCGGTCTAACTTTGCCATGTTAATCCTAAACCTAAACCTAACCCTAACCCTAACCCTAATACTAATCTCCACATTGTTCTTAACAAAAAACAAATCTTGATCTTAACCTTTGACCTTTCGAGATATGAACGGAGGAGCAAATGTCTCAGGAGCAAATGTCGCGTCACCCCTAGCATAATGGCAGTGATCGAGCACTCCTTACAGATATTCACCAGAAATCATAGATGGAATACCAAATGATCTCTTCCAGACATCTTTTGTTGCAAGGAGAACAACATGAGACTCTTATGTTTCTTTCCATTCAATTTTTTTGTTGCTACCTATACTGTACATGAGCTTTAACAAATCATTCTACATGAAAACACAAAATACATAACAATTAGGTAACATGGTAAATTATCAACAAACCCCCCCCCCCCCAAAAAAAAAAAAAAAAAAAAAATGGAGAGTGAATTAATGTTCTTATAAAATGTACATATTTGAAAAGTAATGTTATCATTCCTTTGAGTCAAGATTTAAAGTAGCTATTCAAAGAAAATCACAAATATGGCAATTAATGTATCACTAGAAACTGGGAAGCTTACAGATGGCAATCGTATAAGTTTTATGTCAACTGCGTATCTGATGATTATAAAAACAACACAAATAAAAGCTCTTCTCAGCATCTGGAATATCCGAGGATTCGCCAGAAATATAGCGATGTTTTGATGTCGTCACACTCGGGATCGATCCTGCTTAAGCAGACGACGTCCTATAATGAATGAACGTAATTGCAATGCAATTATTTATCAAATTATAAAGAGTTTGGTGTATTTAAACATGACCTTATTTCACACCATTATAAAGGGAATGTGAAACTGATTCTGATAGCTAAAACCGTTTGATTGTAAATACACAGGAGAAGGGTCAATGATCAATGAAATAAACCCCACTTTCAAATTGAAAAGCCCTCCGAATAATAGCAGGATGGTATTCGTTCCCTCTTGAAACGCCGAACATGCCCCGGTGCAAGCAGCTGAAAATGCAATGGCGTCTTATTTTGTTTACAAGTGACTGATTCCTTTATCTTTTTTAACGCTGCATTTTTCATCAAAATAATACCATACACGAAGTTAAGAGTGAGGCAACAGACTAACATTAAGACTGACGCTAGTGAAGGAAGAGAAATAAGTGAAGAGGAGATGACAAAATAGGCTCTGAAAAATGTGTAAGATGTTATGGGACATCGTCTGCTTAGACGGGACTGGTCCATGGTTTGTCGTCACATATTTCAGCAGCGTTCGAGGAGCTCTTCAGCTGCTATATCGGGGGCTGTATTTTACCGTTTTATAATTGATAATAATCATTACTTCAAATGTTTCCAAGCGTTGAATTTGGATAACCTTGTTTAATTTATGCCATCTATGCAATAATAAGTATTAAGCCAATATTTAAAATCATTAAAGTTCTACTTTAAAGCTTTGCATAGTTTATTTTTTAACTTATAAAGGGATGTACACGTCTGAACATTACCCACCCCAGCGTTCCTTAAGATCTTCATCTAAATCTCTACTATGTGTTCCTAAAACACGGGTATCATAATTATGGTAATAGGGCTTTCTCTGCGGCTGCACCAATTCTTTGGAATGCCTTACACATTTCTCTTAAATCCATAGAATCTCTTGAAAAGTTCAAAACACATCTTAAAACACAATTATTCAATACCGCCTTCTCTGATTGACTTCTCTAAGCTTAAGTATATACTCTTCATCTATGTATTTCCTCTCTTCCGCGCCTCGGAATAGGCTACCTAGATAGATGACGCGTTATAAATGTCTATTATTATTATTATTATTATTATTACCAGGAAGTGCATTAAACAAACCGGATCCCACTTATGCAAAAAAAATCTTTTATATTCTGTCCTTGGGCGGGGTAGTTAGAGGGGGAATTTTAAAGAATAAAGTGTCATATAATTTACAATTCATTTGCATATCAATGATTCTAGATCATGTAGATAGGTCGGTATTAGATTATTTTGTATTTTAAAAACAAGAACTCAGTATTGGTATTTTATACGCTGCTCTACTGATTGCCATATCAGCGTAACAAGGAACTTTAAGATGTATAAATATCCTTATTCAATTACCACAAATTTTCTCCTCTTTGGACCCTCAACCACAGGCCGCCATTCCAGTCTCCAGACATAAATATTAAGCAATTTTCATCTCTAAATAAAATCTCAGTATTAATTCTATGCGTACCGTACGTAGGCTTGATGTCCCTGATCTTAAAAGTTGTCAAATGATCCACGAGACCCAAGGATGGGTCTCGTATGAATTCTGATTATTTTACTGAGTGTTCATATTGAAGTCTGTACTACTATTGTAGGCTGTCGGCCTCTAGATATTTTCCTCATTTTTATGACGATAAACTTTTCTCATTTAATGATATAGAGGAGGCATGGTGGCTCAGTGGTAGCGCAGTGGTCTCATAGCCTCAGGCCCCAGGTTCGAAGAAAAGTTGATGGCCTAGTGATTCTTGGTAAGGAATTAATCCTCATTACCAACTCCCTCGGACAGGACTAAAAGCTGTAGGTTCCCTGGCTACTCACTTACAACCATATACTTGTTTTCAAGACAGTCATCATCTTGTTCTGAAATGTTTTGAAAAGATTATGATGCACCTCATGTAATATACTACCTCTTACTTGGATCCAGTGACGGATCTACATAGGGGGAAAACCGGCCCGTGCTCCCTCTTTTGAAACCCAACTGGCATACCTTAAGTACACAATGAAAAAAATGCCCCTTAATTGTGTACTTTTCCGGCTCTGTGCCCCCTCTTTTACAAAATCCTGGATCCGCCTCTGCTTGGATCCAATGCAATTTTGCTTATCGATCTAAGAGAGAAGTCGAAGATGCGGTGTTGGCATATTTCCATAAACTGTATGATCATTTGTATAAGGGTAAAATATACGTGAGATCCACCTTCGTAGATAATTACCCATCTACTAATCTACTAATTCATATGAATCTACCACCCCAGATCACATTGTGGATACAGAACTTTCTAAGTGACAGATCACAAAAAGTGATATTAGGTAAGACTCTGTCCAGTATCAGAATTTTGATCACAGGAATACATGGCGATGAGATAAATTCATTAGTATGTTCATCATAGTGCAAAGCTAAAATTTTAAATGTCTAAATGGTCATGAATTTATCTCATCGCCATTTATTAAACGGGAAAAGGCGATGATTAAACAGCACTGGATAGCACTGTCAAGGTTAGCTTATTATGTTCTATACGGGTAGGATACATATATTCAGCAGTTTTCAAGAAAAGAAAGTGTGTAATTGGGTTTTTACAGACGTGTATCAATCAGATATGATTATTTACGTCTGGGACCGACCTTTAACGTCACCATCCGAAAGACGGGACTCAGTCTCGAACCTGGGTCCGCTGAATCAGTTTATAACTTCCACTGGTAGCTGGATTACAGGCGCACGCCACAACCAAAAGGATCTCTATGATATATTGTATAGCCAAGTTACATTTTTGTTTTTTTGGTTAACGCTAGCCAGGGTTGTAATAAAAAAAAAGGAAAAGCCTTCTCTTTTTGTTGGTTTAAAACTGTTTTTTTTTTAAGGAAAAGTGCATGTTCACAGCGTTAATGTTATCATAATCGTGAATTCTTTGCCGTAAAAGATGTAAAATGAGCCTTTTATGTTATAAATATCCCATTTAGAAAAAAAATTGAACTGGTGATAAAGAGTAATGACCTAATTTTGAAATAAAAATCAATCATTTGCCATTTAAAAAATTGAATATCAAGAAAAAAGAAATGCTCAAAAAACGAAATAATCTTCACCCTTTCAGTATACTAACAAAGGGCAGAAATATGCTTTTTAAGTAATACTACAACATATACGTATTATACGTGTTGTATTTATTCAACAAGGGGAGCGTTTCATCAAGCGTTTTGTCAGTGAGTTTTACTGACAAATTTGCTCTCAGCCAATCAGATGCAAGGATTTCAGTAGCTTATAACAGTTGTCGGTAACAAATCACTGACAGAACGCTTGGTGAAACGCCCCCCTGGGGACATTGCAGTAGACCAACAGCTCACAAGACCGACGGCCCACGAGACAGACAGCTCAAAGAGACCGACAGTCCACGATTGTCAGTCTCGAGAACCCTCAGATAACTTATCAGAAGGCCCATGTGGTCACATTGTCGGTCTCATGGGCTCTCACCTGTCGGTCATAGGGCACGTAGCCATTACAAGCGCACAGCAAAATACAAAAGAGCACCCTGACATTTACTTGATTCTAATAAAAGCAGAAAAATGAGAGAAACAGATTACTGAAAGCATGAGCAGAATCTAATAATAAATCAGAAGTTATGATTTTTTTTAATTTAAAATCAGTCAAACGCATATTGGCGAATCTGTGACATATCTTTCGAAGGTCCTGACCAATTCACTCTGTACTGCAAATTTCATACATTTTCATTTTCTTAGTTGTTGAAAAGGGAAGAGATTTGTTTTCATACAGGGGTTGTGTAAAATCATATAGAGGTTGCAAGATTAAATATTTTCTTTAATAGAGAAAATAGACATTTATAATTTTTGTAGTACAGGGCAAATAGGAGAAGACCTCCCAAGATATGTCACAGAGTTGCCTATTTATCAATTGCAATTTACGTTTAACTGATTTTGTTCAAAGTTTCAATGATCTGTTTCTCTTAATATTTTTCTGCTGTTAAAACCAATTTGATATCAGGGTCGACTTCCCCTTTAACTCTTTGCCTACGGGAACCGGGTGGTCCCTGTGCTAAGCCTATGTGAATTAGAGAATTCAGCAGTCAACGGGTTAATGTAGCATGGGAGACCTTCTAGGCTTCACACATATCATTTTATTTGATTTAAACATTCTTTTGGGCCAATGTGTATGTAGCGGAAAATAAAAGAGAGAGAGAGAGAGAGCAGGTGAGGGACAGGGAGAGAGAGAGAGAGATGAGAGAAGAGGAGGAGGAAGAGAGAGAGAGAAGATGGAGAAAGATTTGTCTTTGATACTGATATTGTAATAAGCACCTGTAGACTTATGTAAATGCCAAAAATAAAATTAAAAAACAATTAATATAAGCATGGAAATATCCACAAACTGAAAACAAATGCACATAAAATCTAAAACACACAAGTCTATGGGGCGTTTTAAATCATGTTTTTTTATTTTAAAAACACATCAACAACAGGCGTTTTAAAACATGTTTTTAAACACGTTTTCAAACGTAGTATTTTAAACGCGCCAAACCTGACACTTGCGATCGATAAATTCAAAGGAAGGTCTTTAACAAAAACTCACCATTCCTCCGACCTCTTTCTCTCTTTCTCTCTTTCTTTCTCTCTGTCTGTCTACACGCCCCCCTCTCTCTCTGTATCTATTTTTCCATCTCATTTTCTTCTCTCTCATGCGCTCTTTATCTATGTACCCCTCTCCTTCTCTATCTCACACTCTCTCGTTTCTTAATTTACATTTTACTTTCCTTCTTTCTCAGAAAAGTACACGCACGTTTTGTTTAATACTCTTTCCGAAAAAAGGTTGATCTGTAACGCAAGTTCTCATATCCGATTTCTATCGACTAACCCTCCCGTAATTCATTTTCACCTTGCCCGACAACGTGTTCATAAGTTGACAAAAGCACGACGCATATAATTAGTTGCAAGCTACAAGGTACATGGTTTTGTTTTACTTTATTGAACACACAACATTGGAGAGCGTCACACTCTTAATAGTACGAGAAAAGACTGTCAGAATATGAATTCAACACAGCAAAAAATATATTCACTCAATAGATGTACATGTAAGTCTGAATTGATCATAAAGCGAATAAAGATTTTCCACCGGCCCAGTAAAACCCAGTACACTATATTCAATCCATGTAAAAGCTGAAATGATTACGATATATTATTTTTATAAATTTTCTGTCATATTTACAGTACACCGTCACTTCAATCTAGAGCATAGTGTGCACATCCAATATTTACAATAGAAGAAGGCAATTATTACTACTCTATTTTTAAATTACAACGACAATCGCCATTTGATATGTACATATTTGAAACAATTAACCATCACTAAGACATATAACTAGTGTTTGAGGAACTTTTTTTTTATTCCATCGATTTCAACGAAACATCATGACATATATTTTTTCCCCAAAACTGATGCGGAGCCACATCAATCTCCTCTTATCATTTCACAGAAGTACAGCTTCAATAGTAATCATCAATGAAAAACACAGTAAAATAATATCTCCAAAACTAAGATAATCATTGATTCTACATCGTTTTTCACTGATTTCCCTAAAATTAGTCTTCATTTCACTTTCATTTTCCAGTTTTCGTATAGCTCCAATTGTGAATATAATTATTATCATTGCGTACCTGCAGAAATCGACTTCGAGTTTGACCCTTATATCAGTCCCCTTTTAAATATACATTAGCATCTCTTAATTCTCTCACATTAGTTAGTTCCTGTTAAATCGAGTTATATCACACTTTTAACATGGAAAATAAGAACCAATCACCGAAGACTTGATTTCGTAGGTGTAAAAACAGGTGCCATAAACACAGTACGATTAACAATGATCATGAAAGACAGTGTTTGTGACATGTGCCTGTAAGCTGGAATATGAAGAAGTTATAGTCGGCTGCTTCTATTAGGATATTATTTTGTACTGAATTTACTTACAAAATGAGTTACAGTGACCGTAACTAATTAATATTTTTTTCCCAGGACTCCCTTGAAAAGCAGGCCCTTTTGGCTCTGATAGGAACTATCCTGCTTCGATTGATTTGATTTGATTTGATTTTATTCGTCAGGTATATTGCAATACAAACATAACCAGGTACCATGACAGGATAGCCCATGAAAGCCGAAATGGCTTATTTCCAATGGGGTCCTTACCTAAATAACTGATTAAAAAATACACTAAGAAAACACATTAGTACGGCTACAAGACTATCGTACACGTACGACAAGTAATAAGAATGTACTAATTAAAAGTAGCAAAATAAAACATAACATTTTTTTATAAAGTAGGCGAAGATTACATAAATGTGAAAACAAGACTTACTCAACGGAAAAAACTATATACAGAAAATCATAATGAAACTATCGATAATAAACGTTGGTTACATAAGTCAAATAATATAGGAAAAAACCATCTGAGCTACAAAAAGGAGAGGAGAAATATAGTTATGGAGCAGACACATTTTTCAAATGATGCTTCAATACCCTTTTAAAATGTAAAAAATTCTTAACTGACTTAACATGATTTGGGAGGGAATTCCAGAAAAGAATTTCCAATTTTACCTTTCCGCTTAGGCACTACGAAATTAAATTGACTATTTCTAGTGTCATGCCTATGAACACTTGAAGAGCGAGTAAAATTATTTGAAATATAGTGATCTGCATTAGAGTAAAAAATCTTATGTACATGGTGAATTAAAAGTTGTTGTGATCTAAGGTTTACATGAAGAAGACCAGCTGTTTCAAGTTCACTCTTCCCAATGTGTGTTCTTGGTGGTAAGTGATTGATAAATCTTACAATCTTATTTTGAATTATTTTTAACTTGTTTTGATCCACCTTGCCTAGACTGCAGTACCATGCCGCATTAGCATAATCAAATAATTAAGGAAAAACTTAAAATGCGTCTTGATTTTAAGTTCATGCAATTTTGATAACGATACAAGAATTTTAGACGAGCATTAGCTTTTTTGACAATACTGTCAACCAAACTTGAGCAAGAAAGATCACTAGCTATATTTAGTCCTAAATACTTCACAGAATCCTGTCTCTTAACGAGTTGATTGTTATAACTTATATTGAAATCATCAGTATACTTCAGCCTACCCCGCGAACAAAACAAAATACTTTCGGTTTTACCAATATGTAAGCTAAGCTTATTTGCTGTCATCCAATTAACACAGTTTGATAATTCTAAGCTAAGTTTTTCCCCGATCAGCTTAGGATCAGTACCAGAATATAGTAACACACTGTCATCCGCATATAAAAGTAATTTACTGTCGTTGACACAAACACACATATCATTAATGTAGCACATGAAAAGAATAGGACCTAATATGCTCCCCTGGGGAACTCCGCATCTTATGGGCATAGAATCGGAGAGTACATTTTGCAACGAGACAACTTGATGACGATTGGTCAAGTAAGACCTAAACCATTGCACACATGCAGAATTTAAACCCATTACTTCTAATTTACTTAACAGTATATTATGGTTAACGGTATCGAAGGCTTTTTGCAAGTCAAGAAGAACCATCCCAACAAAACGTCCTTGGGAAATTTCGTTCCTCACAAAATCTAACAGGTGAATAAGACAAGTTTCAGTGGAATAACCATTTCTAAAACCAGATTGAAATTCGTATATTATTTTGTTTTCTTGAAAGTAGTTCTCTAATTGGGCATACACACATTTCTCTAGGACCTTCGAGACTATACTTAAAACGCTAATCGGTCTATAATTGCTAACATTAGTTTTATCTTTCTTTTTATAAAGGGGTGTTACTTTTGCAATTTTCATTTCATCAGGGAAGGTGGAGGTTGAGAGAGATAAGTTAATAATGTAAGTTAAAGGTTTATACAAATATTTAGCTCCATCCTTCAAAAATCTGGCAGGTACCAAGTCAAGCCCGGTACTTTTTGATATTTTCAACTTATTCAATTCATCTAAAACAAACTTTTCTTTGACAGGAGAAAAAAGAAAACAGTCTTTCGACACACCCTTAGTGTCGTATAATTTTTGTAATTTAACACTGTCCGTTCCAAATTCATTTGTGTTGCTATCTGGCAGATAACTAGCTAATTTTTCTGCCACAGTTGTGAAATAATTGTTAAATTCGTTCGCTATCCTCATATTATCATGACATAACTCCCCTTGGATATTAATAACATTCTCTTTAATATTCTTTTGTTTGTTTTAGCAACCTAAATCTTTCAGATTCTTCCACAACTTTTTAGAATCATTTTCATGCTTCATAGTCATGAAAGTAGACTTGGATAGATAAAGAAATAAATAAATACCAAAATGAAGTTCTCATCATATTGGGAGAAAGATTGAAAAAAAAATATTATATCGCATGCATGATTAATTAATGATCGTTCCCATATAGGTAAATAAAATGAATTGATGGTACTTTACTATGAACTTTTGGCAGTGTTTAGAAGTTAAAATCTAAAAACTATTTTTTACATCATGATTCAGTAATTATTGCACAAATAAATTCATTTTTTTCAGTCGAGCACATGATAAGGATACTAAACATCCTTTAAATAAATGAATGATAAACCAATAAGATGAAAGTATAAAGAATATTAAATTGCGGGGGCTTCATAAATGGAAATATTCAGTATCCTATGAAACAATATTTCTAACAGGATTTAAACAATTCAAGAAAAGTTGTAAAGATGTAATCACAAATCAATAATGTCTTTTTTGACACTTAAGTGGTCACTTGCTTACGTAAAGGAGGTTTTGGTTTATCTAAAATTAAGACCTAAATATACCACCTTCGGTTTGCTTTTGTGATTTTGGTCAACATAAACAGGAGCGCCCACCACGTACATTATGATTTACTGGCAAGATTGGATAACATGGAACTTTATGATCTGGTTCTTCTAGCTTGCTGGACAAATATATCTTCGTCTTTTACATCGTTTTTAATTAGTTTATTGATATATTCATAATACGTAGTGGTCAAAATATTGTGTCACATCATGTCCCTTCTCCTACTAGTCAATAATTATTATTTTTCGATGAAGAAATCAATTTTCAAATTTACTTTTGGTAAATAATGAAAGGAAATAGCAGTTTTATGTTTATATAGTATGTCGGTAACACGATGAAGATACTGGCCAACAACTTTTTACAGAGCCAGATGAGATCGTAAACATTTTAAAACTTATTGCCACTTATTTTCTTTTTGTTTAAATGTGTTATGTTATTCTTCAACATAAAATAAACTGACCTCTGTTGTCTGTAAACTTGTCCTTCTTCGTTTAAAGATATTTAACGATGACTGATTCAACCTTAGAGATTATTTCCCAAATCGATATTAATTGGATAACTGTTGAGTTGATATTCATCTAGAGTTTGGTGAGTTCGTTAGCTGTAGCAAGAACCCGATCATGCCTGTTTGGTGAGGATCTCCTCGCGACTGTTGAACGACCCCGGAAGGTACTCGCCGTTAAGAAGGAACTCTTCAAAGAGCTAAATGTTTCTGCCGGTCTCCAGTCGAAATTCTGCTCTGCAAAGCAGCAAAAGAAATCACGAAAGAGTTGCTCTCTGAAACGAGTACTTAGGATGTACAGCATGATAGGATTTAGACAACTGAGGGTGTAAATCGGGATGTCTTTCCACGCGATAAAATTCTTCATGGCACTTCCTTGGAAAATGGTGGGTGTGTAATGAAACTCTACCCATATGCCATAGACGTAGGATGGGAGCCAAGCGACGAAGAACATGACTGAAAGTATGCTGATGACAACTGCCAGCTTGACACGAGAGCGTACACGCGGGGTTGAGCGGTTACTAGCGCATACCTGTTCGGTTGCTCCCGTCACGGTTCCTCGAACACTTTTAAGAAGGGCAAGAGCGGTTAGAGTGTGAGCGACAATGATGACGACAAGCGGAATAACGTACGCTACCAGTAACCGAAACACTTCGTAGCCCTTAGCGAAAGCCGATCCAATGTTCAATGGCATACAGACACTGTAGTTAAGAAATTCAAAGTACAAGACTTCAGCTGTAAACCAAATGGGAGCTCCCACCAAGAATGCCCCGAGCCATATCAAGAAGACGATTTGCCACGTAGGTCCGCAGAAACAGCTTCGGGAAAGCCTGACGCATCGGCTACTGTCGCGGTTACGCCACGGCCAGGCAATGGCCAGATACCGCTCAATCGCTAGTGCCATCAGAGAATACACCGTGATGCATCCACTGGCTACCATACTGCTGTGGACAAACTTGCACATGAACTGACCGAACACCCAATGCCTGTCCTGTCGGACGTGGAAATCGATGATGAAAGGCAGATTGACCACCAAACAGAGAAGATCACCGACTGTGAGATTGACCACGATGATATTCGGGGTCGAACGTAAACGTTTGTTCTTTAGCACGATCCAGATGATAGAAAGATTCGCTACGACACCGAAGATCAAAACGATGATCATTATGGAAACCTGAGGCCAGAGGATTTTGTCTGACCCCCATTGTCCTAATGTCTGATTGGTTCGGTTATCAGGAATCTCCTGTATGATCAAACTTATCGATGTCTCGCTAATAATCTCAGTAACAAATACAGGTGCCTGTGTAGTCTCCATTCTGGGTGCTATAATTCCTAAGAGGATGACGAAAATACTATATCATCGATTGTTTTACGACGAAGTCCATCTTAGTTCCTAAGAAAAAATCCCAACGTGTTCCTGGATTAAATCTTTCAATGTACGTGTGAGAAAAGAGCTGTTGATTCCGTAGAGTTGTAAAACGTGTGTGGTAGACAAATTTATCCCACCTTCGTCATGTCCTGCAGCCGTCTTCATTTAATACGTTTACTACTGGATACTCAAAGTCTTCTTTAATTGATGGCCACTTCCTAAGATATTTAGTTACAGCCCAGTAGGATCTCTCGGATGGGTGAGTACGCCACAAGCAGCAAGGGGTCGACACTCTACGTTTCCTCAAATTGAAATCAATGTTTACAGATCAGTTCGATACCAGAACCTGTAAATGAAAAGAAAAATAGGGATACATCGTTAGTATGTGATGCACCTATTCGCTGGCGGCACTAAAACAATTTTACAAGGATCTTTTTTTTTTGGTATAGATTTATTTAAGTCGAGTTCGTTGGGAAATTACCATTTACCATGTATTGTTATATTCGTGGTTAGTTTCGTTTACTCGTGTGAGAAGTTTTTTCTTCATTATCATAAGTAAAGGTGCTATACCTTTCCCCGGAAATACTTTATCAACATACAAACTAAAATAAATCTGAAATTATTTCCGCAATCCTCATGGTCCTGGTTGTGTTTGATTTATTCTATTTTGAAGCGGAAATATAATTTGAAAATGGAATGTGAAACGGTATGTAAAGTATTCCTGGAGTTAGTTATTTCCATTCCACTTCCATTTAATTTCCATTTTAAAACTCAGACAGTATCATCGAATCAACTGTTTGAATATTAGACTGGAAACACGTTTGTAGGTAACACCTGCTTGTCTGCAACCCTGTTCGAATACATTAACATTTCGTTAGATGTTGATTTGTTAACATGGTTAAAGATAAAGTTGAGTTCTAGTCATTAGATTGAATTGTGAAAGAATTTTTTTTCAAAGCAATCGGGAAAGGTTGATTATACAGTATATAAGAATTGGTGTATGCTGTAAGGTCTTTGAATCACCAAAGTGATAAGAAATTGACTCAATCACATGTGCTGCACACAGAACTGTGTATATGGGACTACAAACAAATGTTCAGCCTAAACATTTCAGCTGTTTCTTGTCATATTTTGAATGGGAGGGCATTTGAAGAGCAATCCTTTTCCGGGGACATTTGTACTATGACAATCTTCCAAACTAACATAAAAAGAGTGAGAAAGCTCACAAATTATGTTTTACCTTTCCCAGAACTCCACCTTCCCCTTAAAGACACCCGCCACATCAACACCCTGATTCGATGAATAATGTCTGGTGATAGCCTGAGGTTCTGTCAGGCAGGAAACACTTTATTTTAAATCTGTTTATCTTTAGTGATCACTCTCCATTAAAACAAAAGTTAAGCCATCATTGCCAGAAATAATCATACATTTGCACTTTCACCAGAAACCTGGTATAAATTGAATGAATAATTCAGTGTTTTTACCAAAAAATCTAGGTAACTCTATAAGTGTGCACATAAGTGTGGGGTATGCCTGCATATTTTTTGTTCACTAATTGTTGACCACTTTCCATTATTTCCTTCCGAATTTGTGGTCAAGTACCCATCTGTTTAAAGTAGATATTCAAAGAAAATCACAAATATGGCAATTAATGTATCACTAGAAACTGGGAAGCTTACAGATGGCAATCGTATAAGTTTTATGTCAACTGCGTATCTGATGATTATAAAAACAACACAAATAAAAGCTCTTCTCAGCATCTGGAATATCCGAGGATTCGCCAGAAATATAGCGATGTTTTGATGTCGTCACACACGGGATCGGTCCTGCTTAAGCAGACGACGTCCTATAATGAATGAACGTAATTGCAATTCAATTATTTATCAAATTATAAAGAGTTTGATGTATTTAAACATGACCTTATTTCACACCATTATAAAGGGAAAGTGAAACGGATTCTGATAGCTAAAACCGTTTGATTGTAAATACACAGGAGAAGGGTCAATGATCAATGAAATAAACCCCACTTTCAAATTGAAAAGCCCTCCGAATAATAGCAGGATGGTATTCGTTCCCTCTTGAAACGCCGAACATGCCCGGTGCAAGCAGCTGAAAATACAATGGCGTCTTATTTTGTTTACAAGTGACTGATTCCTTTATTTTTTTAACGCTGCATTTTTCATCAAAATAATACCATACACGAAGTTAAGAGTGAGGCAACAGACTAACATTAAGACTGACGCTAGTGAAGGAAGAGAAATAAGTGAAGAGGAGCTGACAAAATAGGCTCTGAAAAATGTGTAAGATGTTATGGGACATCGTCTGCTTAGACGGGACTGGTCCATGGTGTGTCGTCACATATCTCAGCAGCGTTCGAGGAGCTCTTCAGCTGCTATATCGGGGGCTGTATTTTACCGTTTTATAATTGATAATAATCATTACTTCAAAATGTTTCCAAGCGTTGAATTTGGATAACCTTGTTTAATTTATGCCATCTATGCAATAATAAGTATTAAGCCAATATTTAAAATCATCAGAGTTCTACTTTAATCAGGGAAGAAAATTCAGTTTCGATTTTTCGTCAAAACCACAGCACCACAACCGGAAAACAACTATGGATATCAACAAGATGATGCTAAGCATTGCGAGAATCGACATGGATTATTAAACATATTTCACATGGAAAGCAGTTGAAAATTGACCCCGAAAAGATCGAATTTAAGACAAATTATTGTGATATCGAGAAACTAACGTATGATTAAGAAACCAAATCTTCAAGATATTTATTAAAAGACTATGAAAAGAATATACTTTTTATGCACAAATTTACTGATTAAGCGCTACAAAACAACGTCGATGTAAATATATGACTTACATCTTATTAATTTTGAATAAAACATAATACAATAACCATTACAGCAGAGCAGAGGTCCGCTTGAAAAAAAAGAAGCGAGGGGAGAGATGATGGAAATAACGTGATAAAATATCGGTCTTTCCGTCTATTTTAATACATCTGATTTTGATTTTTTCCCGTAACTTCCTAATCTAGCAAATCTATAATTAATCAATGTCTACTTTCACCAATCATTTTCGAATTTTGTACGTTATGCCATGTTGCAATCGATTTTTTCAAAGCGTCATTCAAAGAATAATTCAAATTTCGTTTGTAGTATCCATGGCAGGCCCGTAACAAGGCAGGGGGGGGGGGGGTCAGAGGGTTCGAACACCTCCCCCCCCCCCCCCCCAAGCTGGAAAGCAGAAATGTGCTTGAACCACAACAAAAAAGAATTATAAGGCGAAAATATTCTCCAAAGTGACATCAGAATAGTGATTTTTAGGTTAAATTTTTTTAAACATATATCAACTGGCTTAGATAGGGGAGGGCGCACAAGGGGGTCACATGAAAGGGGAGAGAGGAAGGAAAGTGGAAAATAATGTAATGTAAAGTCAATTTGAACAATTTTTTATTTGCTTTTGTCCTGCAACTTCATAATAAGGCCTAGTCAATATACGGCTTTCGTCATTCATTTTCGGAATTAATTAGTTATTCAGAATCGTCACCCGCTCGTTGTAAGGTCTTGTCTATGTGACGAATTTGAATAACAATTTCTTGAAAACGATTTCCCAAAGATGGATTTGATGATAAAATTTTGCCGCGGATTGCCAAGTCGGACGAATTCGATTGAAATCTGACGAAAATGAATGGAGATATGTTGAAGTTGATTGACCATTGAAACTGTTGAATGACATTGTAATAATTAAACTTTGACATCTGACATTTGGATGATTATTGATTCCTATCAGCCTATACGACGAAATTGAATAGCATTTTGATCTTTCAAAAGTGTTAGATTGGACAGGAAATCCTGACAAAACAAGGAAATAGATTGCTTAAATCACCATACGAAGATAACGTGGGAAGATAAGCAGTGGTAAGCATGATAATACTCAAATGAAATCTGTGGTAATGGAATATAATAGTGAAATATAGAAACCATACTGGAAAAGATAGAGGGGTATTTAATGTGTCTGTTCACTTTAAAATGGAACATTTTCCCGCTCTCAAGTTGCATGGAGTACTCCTGGCGGACCCGGTCTAGTCATTCAGCCCCTTAAATTATGGCCCTCTTATCCAGCCTGTTCAACCGGGGTGCCATGAGAGTATTTTATAAAACATCGACTTCTTGGAAACTATAATCAGAAGCTAGAAAGGCCGTCAAAGGCGGCAGAACCACGCCTTAGCGGCGCTACAGAGTAGTTGCATTCTTTCCCTAATCGATTCTTTCCTGTCACTATATTTTATATTTTATATTTTTCTCCTTTTTTTATCGCAATAAAGACTTCCAGATTTGGCATAATCTAATATTTAATACATGCATGTAAAATATTATGGTTACTTATTGTTATTATTATGTAATTTGGCACAATGATACTAGCATGTGAATATATTCACAATAAGGTAAAATACACAAACAAATTGTTTGTGTATTTTACCTTATTGTGAAAAATGTTATTTTGAAAAAGGAAGTAATAAAATATTCTTAAAAACAAAAAAAGCTATCCGAACTGAAGTTCCTATAATCGATTCTTTCCTGTCACTATCCGAACTGAAGTTGGGGTCAAAACTTCAAGGTCACACAATTTTTATTTTTTTTTTAAGAATCTTTTATTACTTCCTTTTTCAAAATAACATTTTTCACAATAATCAAGGTAAAATACACAAACAAATATATTCACATGCAGTATCATTGTACCAAATTACATAATAATAACAATAAGTAACCATAATATTTTACATGCATGTATTAAATAGTAAATTATGCAAAATCTAGAAGTCTTTGTAATAAAAAAGGGAAAAAATAGAAAAAAATAATGAAGATTAAAATAGAAAAGGGGAAAAATGAGAAGAAGAAGAAAGAAAAAAAAGCGCCCCCCCCCCCCCCCCCCCCTCATTGTGTCCGTTGTTCCGCCTCAGATTTTACAAACTAGAGTTCAGAATTTTCTTCATGAATTGATATTATTAAGCACACTTAGCTCCCCATGTCCATCCCTTCGTCCCGGAAATCAAAATTTTCCCATTTTCTAAGGTGTAATGAGAGGGTACTCTCAAAAGCCAATTTTTTTCTCTTGTAATCGATTGTCTAACATCATTGCTTTAATTTCTTTTTTGGTCGGAGGGGTCGCTCTTTTCCTACATTGGAAAGTCATATATTTAACTAATAGAATAAGATGATTTACTAAATTTTCTCTCCCCACATTTTCCATATTAATTCCTAAATAAATTTTCTCCCAGTTCAAATCTTTCAAAATAGCATACTTGAATTCAATGCTAACCTTTTCCCACATATTTTGAATGTGAACACACTCGTTAAAAACATGACTATATGTTTATTCTTCTTTCTTACAAAAGGAACAACAATTGTTTGAAACTACACCAAAACGATACAAATGATGGTTTGTATAAATTATGCTATGTAACATTTTGAATTGAAATTCTCGTAGCTTGCTATTAAGAGTACATTTCCTTAAATTAGTAAATGCTCTTTCTGCATATATAATGGGTATATTAAACGAATCGTTCAACTTATTCAGAACAGATGAATTTTCAGATTTGTTATCAAGTAATTGTAGATAATAATCTTTTTGATGAGATTTCACTTAAGGGTATTATTCTGTCACCCTTATCTAATCCTATTTTCTCCTCTTCTTTTCTCAGCATTTTTTTCTTCCAACTATCTGGGATCATTCCAAAAATATATTTTATTCGTGATATGTTCCATGTAAACAAGCCTTTTCTGATGAAATAATCATCAGATCTTAATCTGCCATTTTTTTCAATAATGTGCTCCAATCGAAATATGCCTTTTACAAAAAGGCTATGATCAAATATACTAGAACCACGAAGACTTATATACTTATTATTAAAAAAGGAAGTTCCTTTCCTTTAAAATCATCATACTTCTCTCTTAAATATCCTACTTCTAACCACGTATCTAATAACTCTGAGTAAAATGGAGGTAGATCTAACCTTAACATTCCCACAAAGTAATTGCATTGAAAAATAAATTTTCCTCCATAAAGGTGCATTGCATATTCGAAATATTGTTTCCATTTCATTCGTTGATCTCCCATTAAGAGTCTCTTAACACACATGATCCTTTGCACTTTGATAAATAATCGAAAATCCATCATTTTAAGTCCCCCTTTCTTATAATTTAAGAACAAGGTACTCCTTTTAATTTTATCTTTCCCTTTCCATAAAAATTCAAAACACATTTTGTCCAAAGACTGAAACACCCATTCTGGAACAGGGATGAGAGATGCTATACATACACTAGTTTAGAATATATAAAAGTTTCCAATAATTGGATTTTTCCCATCAACGTTAGATCTCTCTGTTTCCACCATATTAAGGACTTTTTTATTTTACTCAGAATCTCTTTGTAGTTCATAGACTCCTTTACATTTACATGTAAACTGAAATACACTCCTAGTATTCTAACGAGTGGTAACTCCTTTCCAAACGGCAGCGACCTACTTATGTCTTTATTAGGACCTATCAGCATAATGTATGTTTTATCTTTGTTATATTTCAAACCAGACACATTCTTGAATTTTTCAATCAAAACCTCCAATCTTTTCAACGATTCCATGTTTCGAACAAAAAGTGTTATATCATCTGCGTACAATATTTGTTTTACCTCAGTTGAACCACATCGAATACCTAAAACATGATTATCATTTCGTATCATGTGCAAGAACCTCAATACATAGAATAAACAGATACGGTGATACTGGGTCAACTTGTCTTACACCCCTTTCTCTTCTAAAATAACCTGTTGAATTTCCCCCATTTAAAACACAACTAAGAGCATTATTATACATTACTTTGATCCATTTGCGAAATAATTGTCCAAATCCAAACTCTTTTAGCACTTTTTGTAAAAACATGTGTGAAACCGAGTCGAACGCTTTCTCGAAATCCACTGCTACTAAATATCCGGGTATGTTGTTATGCGTCGTAAAAAATAACAAAATAATTAATCATCAATCAATCTGATTGCTTCACCGATATTCCGATTTTGCATGTAACCAACTTGATCCGGTAAAATGACCTCTTCTAAAACTTCCTTAATTCTAATTGACAAAATTTTCGAAAGAATTTTATAATCTAAATTTAACAAGGATATTGGTCTATAATTTTTAATTATTAATGGATCCTTCCCTTCTTTTTCAATTAAAGTAATTATCGCTTGCCTCTGAGATGCAGCTAACTCACCATGACAAAATGCTTCGTTCAAGGATCCTACAACTAAACTCCCTACCGCAGACCAAAATATATTATAAAATTCCAGTGTTAAGCCATCATTACCTGGTGACTTATTGAGTTTCATTTGCTTAAGTGCTGCTAAACATTCCCCTTCCGTAATAATTCCTTCACACTGTTCTTTTGATTCTTTACTTAACTTAGGTAAATCTTTCAAAAAGAGATGTAACCCTGCATCTATATCTTTTTCTAATATATCTGGCTTCGAATAATAATTGACTATAGAATGTTTTAATTTCTTGATTAATTTCCTTCTCATCACAACTTATACCTTCACCCTTTACAAACAATCTCCATATCATGCTTTTCTTTTTATTGGACTTTAAAAGCTGATTAAAATAATGAGAATTTCTTTCCCCATTTTCATACCACGATGCCCTTGCAGGGGTCAACCGATCATCACCAAAATCTAATCGATTCTTTCCTGTCGCTATCCGAACATTCCCTGAAAATTTTGGTGCAAATCCGTTCACCCGTTCTCTAGTTATCTTGTACACAAACAAACAAACAAACAAACAAACAAACAAACAAACATACGGAGCCCTTTACATAACCCTGCCTATTTTATCGACGTGGGTAATAACTAGAAAGGCCGTCAAAGGCGGCAGACCCACGCCTTAGCGGCGCTACAGAGTAGTTGCAATACTATACTATGGGGTAAAAACTACAAAGTTACACAGAATTTGCAGGCGTCAACCGATCATCATCAAATCTTCCCTGTCACTATCCGAACATTCTCTGAAAGTTTGGTGCAAATCCGTTCACCCGTTCTCTAGTTATCTTGTACACAAACAAACAAACAAACATACGGAGCCCTTTACATAACCCTGCCGATTTTATCGGCGTGGGTAACAAGATGCCCCGATATAACACTTGGGGGGTTTTGGAAATAACATTTCGGAGATAGAAAAGTGTGTTTTCCGTCGCTCGCTTCGCTCATTTACACAACTTTGAAACGAGATAGTTTCAGGCAGAGCGCGTTGATAGAGATAGTTGTGACACGCGCGTAATAAGCCTACGCGTACGCGGTCTTTGTTTAAAACATGGCGCATCATGGAACTCTCAATAGTTCCCTTTCACGTACATTCTCTATGAGAGGGAACTTTTTGAAGCTCCATGAAATGAGTGACCATTCAGAAGTGGCATCCAGTCATGACTCTCTGTATGGATAGCTCTGGTTTCAGGCAGCGAGGACCATGAATATTTCCATAGCATGTTATTATAATGACAATTTTCGGGCATGTCACTGCCTTATTGCCATGGCGCCGAGAAATTAGGGTTTCCTTACTTTCTATATTGAAATGAGCAACAACGAATTAAAGTGCATTTTCCTTCGCTAACTCGCAAATCTCAGAAATGAGATTTCATGAGATTTTCATGAGGTTTCAGGCAGCGAGGTCCATGAAGAGGTCCAAGGATGTTATTGCAATGTCCAGGCAGGTCGCTGCCCTATCGCCATGGCACCCGAATTCTTGTTAGGTCCACTATCTATATTGAAATGAGCAACAGCAAAGTAAAGTGCATTTTTCCTCGCTCGCTTCTCTCGCTCGCACATTTAATAAATGAGATACTTGCAACGAGATAGCAGCAAGGTCCATGAATATTCAATGTTATGACAATTTCGGGCACGTCACTGCCCTATCGCCATGGCGCCCAGATATTAGGGTTACTTTCTATAAAAGAACAACAGCAAAGTGCCCCCCCCCCCGTTCGTTTCCCTTCCTAAAAATTTGTTTAATATGAATGATTCCTGCATATGGCAACAAGATGACCGGAGATATAGCTTTACATTTCACCTACTGGTGACCAATGAAATAAAATTTTGCCATTTAAAAGTACATTTTTATTTTTTCTCTCGATCGCTTTGCTCGCTCGCAGTATTTGGAATCCAACGCAGTCGTAGCATATATGTTCGGGCTTCACATTTGACCACCCCCTGTCACATAATTTTGACTACGCTCGTGCCCATAACCTTTGAGAGGCACGCCCGCTGACCCCCACCCGCCACCCCTACTCGGCCGCTTCGCTCCCTCAGAAAGTTCCACTTTTTTTTAAACCCCCTCCCCCGCAAAAATCCTAGTTACGGGCCTGATTTATAATACTTAGGAAATTATAGAAAGATAGGTAGATAGATTATTAATTATAATAATAATAATAATAATGATAATAATGATAATGAATATTTAGGAGCGCTAAAACAGAAAGTACCATAGCGTTTACAAAATTACTAATTTGAAAAGAAAAGACAGCTACAGCAAAAATAATGATAGAGAGAGAGAGAGAGGGGGGGGGGTAGATAGGCATATAGATGTATTGACAGATAAATAGGTGTATAGATAAGTGGACAGATATATATATATTGATATATAGCTAGATAGATAGAAAGGTTGATATACACTCAGCAAAAATCTTTGATCCACTTTGATGGATTATATTTCTTTAAATTGAGAACAATATAGGTCGTATTGGATAATTCCCTATCAAACCATAACATATTTGATATGATTTGCTGAATGAGGCGTGTGCAGGAGGCGTAAATGAGGGGAAGGGTCTAAAAGGAAATGTTGCAAAATGAGCAATATTTTGGCTTTTGGTTGGTGGTTGATGGTTTTTATTTTACCTGACAGCTAAGAAAGCATGTGAATGCTTGTAAGTAAGCAACCAGGGGAGCAACGGCTTAAATTCCTCTCTGAGGGACCTGGTAATGAGGATTAATGCCTTAACAAAGGGCACTAGCGCATCCACTTGGTTTCGAACCCGGGTCCTCCCATTTACGAGACAACTGCTCTGTCACTGAGCCATCGCATGTATTTGATGATGTTCGTACAAATTGTTTGAGGGTTTGAATTCGGTCGTATTGAGTATCATTTTAAAACATGGATAATTCCCTATCAAACCATAACATACTTGATATAATTTGCTGAATGGGGCGTGTGCAGGCGGCGTAAATGTGGGGAAGGGTCAAAAAGGAAATGTTGCAAAATGAGCGATATTTTGGTTTTGGGTATACTTGATGATGTTCGTACAAGTTATCTGAGGATTTGAATTCAAAATCATTCACCAAGTAAACATTAATTTCAAGACATCTGAACATTGCAAATACAGAAGGGGCCATTTTTTAAATTCTTTTGTTAATTATTGGAATGGGGGGGGGGGGATATCCAACATTCAAAGTCAACTGAACACAATTACACAACAGAGATACTTTTCTTTTTGTGTTAATGATTGGATTAGCACTTATACCACTACATCAGACAAAAAGTAATTTCTAAGAAAAATACTCTTCTTAGGTCTCTGCATGTCCTTAAAGTAGCTGTGATCAGCTACTCACAACACTATCTTAACATTCACTTTCTTTTCACATAAAAATGTACGTGTCTATTTAAAGCAATATTTACACAATTGTCTAAAAACGGGCATTATAATTTCGATAAGATATCGATTGGGAATCTCGAAAAACAGTCGATAGGTTGCTGGATGAGATTACTAACAGTACAACACAGCGGCATTTTGATTTTAGCCGCCATGAAGCAACCAGCGAGAAATTGAACTCAAATGGAAGACAAATAATGGGCACATTGGGTTTATTGATTAAAAAAAAAGTTCATCACGGCAAAACTTGGAGGAAATATTCAGCTGAAAAACTCCTAGGTAGGCGTGTATACAGTGCGTCCCCCCAAAAGTTAACAGTTGGAAAAAGTCTCCATATTTTAAAATGACACCAAAAAATCTGACTATTTATTACGCTTGAGTGATGTAAAGCCACTTGTGAAAGGGTGCAAAATTCAGACTTGACAATTGGTGTTGTTCTGACTGGTATCAACAAAGTTGAAAACCGTTTGAAATTGACAGTTGGAAAAAGTCTCCCCAATTAAACATTTCCAAATATTTTCCGGAAAATGTCAAACCTGTGGTTAGCTTAGGATTTCTTCTACCAAATTTATGACACTAAAATGTCTCACAATATTTTACGCTTGAGTGAGCAAAAGCCACTTTTGTGAAATGGCGCAAAATCCATTCGTGACAATTGTTTATTGTTGTTCTGGCTGGTATGAGCAAAGTTGAGAGTCATTAAAAGGCTCAGATATTTCCTACTCTGTTCACTAAAAGACAATTTATGACAGAACAGACTTTGTTTTAATGTATTTCCTGATATATTCAATCAAAACTTTATGGTGGAGTGAGCAGTGAGCACTTTATCGTTGAGTAAGAAATTAAAAGCCTCGCTAAAAGTAACATTTTGAAACACTCAGCAGAGTAGTTAATTGCTCACTCAAGCATAACATTTTGATGGGATGTGTAAGAATATACAGAGAACATAGCCTGTTATTTCATAAGTTGTCTTTCATTGATCAGAATATGGAAATTTCTAAGCCTTTACATAACTCTGAGCCAGAGCCAATATCAGTTCTTGTCAATACTGGATTTTGCACCCTTTCACAAAATTGGCTTTTGCTCACTCAAGCGTAAAATATTGTGAGATATTTTGGTGTCATCAGTTAGAAGAGACCCTAAGCTATCCACATGTATGAACATTTCCTAAAAATATTTTGAAACATTTATTTGTGGAGAATTTTTCTAACTGTTAACTTTTTTCTGGGACGCAATGTACAGTACAGTCTTGCAAATCGACAAACTAATGTGTTAAAATCACCATTTAAAAGGACCAAGGAGTGACCACATTTTCAAAATGGTAGATTAACACTTTTAACATACTGGAGTCAGCTTTAGATCTATACTGTTGCGTTTAGCATGTTAAAAGTTTTAATCTACCATTTTGAAAAAGTGGTCACTCCTCGCCCCTTTTAAATGGTGATTAACACTTTAGTTTTCAGAATGTAAGAAGTATATTGATGGTGCATTGATCTAAAACCGGTATAAGGCATTCACTCTCCACGCGGAGACAGAGTGATTCTACAGTCACACCACAACATCGACTCCGTACCGAGTCCGTACCGAAAGTAATTTTGGTGAGGTCCGTTGTTGAGCGGGAGTTGGTCTCGTGGGTGTAACTGTGGTGTAAGCAAAAGCATTTTGTTTCTTTTCATTTCCTCAGGATATCGTCATCTCTCATCCATCATGAAGAGGTCCCGCCTTTTCTGAGCAATGCCTAAGAATGGAAAGGAGTCGCATTTCTCGGACGGGAAAAACATCATCAATCATATAACTCAAACAAACTCTAATGGATTAACGACAGGCGTAATAAGCCAGTTAAGTTCATAATTATGATTCGCGCATGCGCAGATAAAGGTAATTTTTACCTAGTACAATAATTATATTATATTGGATGGCTCTGAGTGGGATACCATAGAATATTCCACGAGTTAGGGCCAATATTGCACGAATCGAAGATGAGTGTAATATTGGCCCTAACTATTGGATAGAGGAAGCTAAAATTAGCTACGGAATAGGTTGGGGTTTTTTATTTGCGTGAGAAGTTATGAAGATATTGACTAAATATCGGCAAATTTGCTATTTTTTGCGCCAGTTTCCGAAATGAAGTTACCGACAAGGGTCTCGAAATCCTCAGAAAACTTATAAGTAAAACGTGATACTAAATGATTGTATGATATTTTGTCTTGCAAATGATGCAATTATCTTACCTTTAATGGATGTCTACATTGGATAACTTAGATGTAAATTCAACTTGTGCGCGAACTTAAGTATCATGGTTTTAATGCCCCTTTTCAGTTCCAGCGCGTTGCGATACGACACCGGATTTTGAGATCGCGATATCTCCGAAATTATTTGTCGATTAATTTTAATGTTGGAACCACTTTTAGTCTAGAATTTTGCCTTCCATTTGGCATAAATATATCTAAATAAATAATTGTAGAATATGAGAAATCATGGATCGAATATCACATTCCTAAAATTATTAGATAAGATGATAAGTGAAATATAGCAAGTAAATTAGCGACTTACGAATGAAATTCCAAATCGATCTTATGAAATTTTCTCAAAGGTTATGGAAAAGGTTCTAGGCATTCATCTAAAGCAAATGTTATTTATTAGGGTTACGGTTTAAAGCCTGTAATATATATGTGTGTTGTTTCCTTTTATTTTTATTTGTTATGCATGTAATAAAAGTGCAATACTGATACACCATTAAGAAGGCTGAGTGGTAAAAATCTCCCTCAACACATTATTATTTTTAAAAAATCAAAGGGAAACCGTAAAGGATATTGAACCAGAAGAAATTCAAGAAATGAAAATTTGTTCCATGGGAGGTTTCTGTTCCAAAATACAATTGAGCTCATTAGTCTAAATTAGGACATGTTCCTTTCAAAGTGTTTTTCAAATGTAACCATTAGAGTACCTTTATATAGAGAGTAGCGACATAGACGTCTGACTTTTCGGGAAACAAAATGGCTTTTGAATTATTTCTATTGAGAACAACCAGGTGCTCATCGGAATTGAATAGAAATGTTGCATAGCAGAGGAAAACAAAATGGTGTTCAAATCATGAGTTGTCGCTACTCTCTTTATGTAGGTACTATAGTAACTATGAAATTGCACTGCCCTCTGAGCGACATTGTTTACTCGAGAAGTTTGACAAATTACGACAAGAACTCAGTAACGTGAGACCTACTTCCTGATAGGTAATACTTGCAGGTATTTTTAAGCACGCTATTAGTTATTTAGGGATCGTTTAAACTATATTTTTTTTAAAGATCTTTAATTTAATATTCTTTGAAATCTTGCCTCCTCTGATATTTTCCGCAAAAGTCAAGGAATCTATTTCTTGAATGCTTTCAGCGCCTTAGGGCAGCTGGGTAAAAGCCAGGGTAATAATACTCCTTTGTTGGCGCCTTGAGCATCCTCTGGGATGGATCGTGCGCAATTACTATGATAGAAGTAGGACACAAAGATACAATGAATGGCGCTTATTGGAATACATAATTTGTGTTAAACAAAACAAAAGAGAGAAACGGGTTTATTGCCTGGTCAAATTCTGCAATTCAAGTAAAGCTATTCAATTCTATAATTAGATTCATAATTTGACTGTTCACCACATAGAATGGGGAGAGGACAGTGTAACCACAATAGAAAGACATGAAATTGTAAATAACAAGCCACACGTTGTATATCCACAAGGATTCGTACTGAAAATGGGTAAATTTCATATCATTTTTTAATTCAATGCTAATTTATCAACTTCGTTTTCGTCCTATCTCACATTTGAATGAGAAAAAGATGATCCAGTTGATGAAGTGAACACTGCGCTTTTTGTTGGAATATATATCGACAGACATTTGAGTTGGGGTTAACATAATTAATAATCTTTGCATCATGCTTCGTAAAAAAGTAGGAATTTTATTCAGACTAAGACACTTTGTACCGAAAAGAGTACTCCTATTATTTTACCATTCCTTTTTACAATCCCATATATCTTATGGCCTTGAAGTCTGGGGATCTGCGCCTACAAGGTTAATTAACAAAATTGTCATCTCAGTATTTAGTATAGGTGTGAAGTAGCCTCATTTTAATACACGTACAGTAGGTAATAGTTTCGATTAGAACTTTTTTGTGTTTGATTGCACTTGAGTCTTGACATGTAATTATAAGATTTTTTGTTTGATTACAATTAAGTCTTGACATACTATATATATATCATATTTAGCTTGATGTATACACAAGCAATCTATAGTACTTATTTTGTATAAAGGGTCCTACGCCCTACTAGCTTTCTTGCTATTTCTGTAGGGTCCTTTTACCAACCTAGTTATGTCATATTATTGTATGTTGTAACTTGTTACTCTATTGTAACCTTGTTTGTTGTTGGTAATAAAGTCATTCATTCATTCATTCATTCATTCATATATTCTTCAAAATTGAAGAAAAGCTTTCAGCAAAGACATACTAATGTTTGATATCTGCGAGTATGGAATTAACGTCATCATACACCTAATAAATACAGGGTCTCCATATAATTTAGAGGTTACGTCACAGGCGGATTTAGGGGCTCAACCTAGAATAGTGTTGTATTCATTTCTTTGTTTCAAAGGAAAAAAATTAATAACATACCATTTGCACTCTCAAAGTTATTCGTTACAAGGTCCATGAACTTATCTTGGTTCAAGGCACTTTTGTACAAACCCGTCACTCCAAAAACATCAACATTGTGCAGTAAAACTATGAACTTAACGTTCTTGTTAATAGATATTGTTATGTTTAGTCTCGACAAGATCAATTTACGTAAGTCTAATTACTATGCCATCAATGGTAGGCTTACGGACATGAGTAAATTTATTGCAAATGATAGCCGGAATTTAATCAAGTTCTGACGAGGGCGTTAAATAAAGTTGAATGTGACACTTTAAATACTTGGTAATTCAAATGGAATTTCGGTTGTACGCGACGCTTGCTTTTATAGAATTATTCCGAGGTCCATTCTCTACAAGCCGAATTCCTAATTTCAACCCTCCATACCCAACACTATACATAAATCCCCTTTCACACCGGGCCTGTGTAGACTTGCGTTGTGCGGCGTACCGAGTACCGAAATTACTCGCAGGATCGGCGTAGTCCCTGCGTTGGTTATGCACAGGCTGGCGTACGATGGCGTATATGGTTGCGTACCTACGGCAGATGCAATTAGCGCACCTACGCGTATGATTGCATATTGCTGAACCCACACTAAGCAAAAGTACGCAACACTACGCCCTTCCATACGTAACACTTCGCCAGCCTCAGAGGGTTTTTCGTCGGACTGACGTAGGGTAGTATTGCGTAGGCATGGCGTACAGTAGCGTAGTGTTGCGTAAAAACTGCGTACTTTCTGCGTCAAGTGCTCTACGCCGAAGTACTCGAAAAAAATTAAACATTTTTAATTTTTTTGCGTCCATCTCGCGTACCCCTTTGCATCACTCGGCGTAATGCCACGTAGGCCAGTAGGCACAGCGTAGGGCAGCGTAAGCTCGGCATGGTCGGTACGCTGCACTACGCAACTCTACGCAGGCCCGGTGTGATAGGGGCTTAACACTAACCTTAACTCTAAAGGTAATCCTAACTCTAAACCTAACTTTAAACCCGATAAGCCTGTTCGTAATTACAATTTGCGCATGTGCAAATAAAGATGATTTGTACCAAGTACAATTGACCTATAATCACTGTCATTTTGTACACGCCACGACGCACCACGATGACCACGATGCGCGCACCAGCTTCTTTTAGGTCAAAAAATTAATGAAATTCTTCACTTGGATGACTACAAAAATATTTGTACCATATACAAAGACTTATTTTGATAAACATATCTTTGGGCTATGTTGGTGTCGTTTCGTCTTCTATTTGACAATAAAGGCTTCGAATTATAATCAAAATTAGTTTTTACCCCTTCGGAATAGAAAATTTAGTTTTTAGTATCGACCAGTGACTGTCTATTATCTGAGGTTAGCTTCCTCTCCTTTAATACCAGCAACAATAACCAATGAATAAGAAAGCTCGTTAATAGCAAGCGACATGGTGAGAAGGAAATCGATATCTAATACGGTCAAGAGGGTCATCGTTTGATAAGTAAACATCCAAAGTTACATGCATATAATTTTGTGAATTTATCGTAGACAGATTCGTTGTGTCCCTTTTGGGAAATTTCCAAACATCATGAAGTAAGGTACGGATCAGCAATACAATCTAACAATAAATGTGTAAAATCCTACAGTCATTGATTTCAAAATTGAAATCATACATTGCCTACTGTAGTGATAGAAGTTTCCAACGCTTTAAATGCGGCAAGCATTATCTACAGTATTTAGAGAATGATAACGAAATACACAAACGCATAGCGAAAACAAATATATAATTGCATGGTCATGGACAACTGACAAATTTGGACGGACTGCTACTTAAAGAGTAATTCAGACATTCTCATCGCCCCATGGGGCTGGTGTCCAGTCGACAAATTGGCTAGCAAACTGCGATTCTGTAGTCAACCAAGTGAAGAACTTCATTAAAACGTTTGACCGAAAAGAAGTTAAATTCCTGCTCCATATGGATTGCCCGTAATAACCAGGGATACAAATTGCAACCTCCATCAGCCATGTCAGCCCTGAAGGTTCTAATTTAAATATGAAATCAATTGTATGATTATTTGATTGCATCTCTTATTACATATCTTATTTATTTATTCCTTTATTTGATTGTAATCCCACATCATATTTATTCATAATTGAGTTTGGAGTGATCAGGGGACATGTCCTATAAATATGAGGAAGCCCTAATTCAAGGAACTACCGGCAGGTTATTCCGCACTGAGTCGCCAATCAGTTCAATTTTTTACTAGGCTCCTGTGCTATGCGTGATGTTTGTTTTTCATCAACGACATACTTCATCTACGTCAACTGCTGATCTCTCTCTAAACATCATCACATTTCTGACATCATTACAATTAGCTGTGGTAGCTCAACCCGCATCGACATTCAGGGAAACAACACAAATATAAAGGTATGGGACTTAGGGGAAACTGATAAACAAGTAGGGGGAACTTTATTAGATTCAGTAAAGCATTTAAAAAGCAAATTTAGTTTTTTTTTAATCTATTACATGTATGTATTATTCATCTGGCAACATACATCAAATAATTGACTGAAAACGCTGGTTACGCCATCTAGGCCGTTGGGTGTGGAAAAGGCTAACTTAATTGTATAATGCTAACTTGCCATTGGAATGTTTGAAGTCATGAGAATGAGAAAAAAATGAGAATGTTTTCCGGTGATGTATTTCATTATCTCGACCAATTATCCTAGTATAAATGTGATGTAATTGGTTTCTGATTGGTGGATTAGATTCAGTCACGTGCTTCATGTGCTATTGTATATACCTCACTGTTGCATTTTTAAATTTTGAGGTTGTGTGCATAACTGTGAGGTCGAGTGCACTCTTCGGTCAGTTATATTCGTTTAGGTGACATGGCGCAGTGGTTGAAGCAGTGACATTTGAGTCGCAAGGTGCCAGGTCTCCACACCAGTGCCGTTGACCTTAGGTAGGTAATCAATCCTCAATTACACAATTGCTCGGATAAGATAGATTAAACCTTATGTCCATTTGTTGCCGATCCGTAAATGTGTTCTTGCTTTTAAAGCAATCTATATCATGTATATACAAAATCTTTCAGTGACTTTCTAACTTATCATTGAGTGATACTAAAGGAAAGCATTTCTGTTGTACTATGACAAATGATTACAAAATCTGTTGAAGGCAAGCTAAAAAAATAAGGTTAACGTCAATTATCAGTTTTCTTCATTTTTTTTTTGTTTTATCATATATTTTTGAAGAATGGTAGGAACCGGATTTTACCAGCCTTCAAAATGATTAAAATTGGGGTGTTTTTTCAGAGGTTAACTTATACCTTATATTTGTACTACTTTAAGTCACTCAAAAACAAGAAATGGCAATAACTTGATGAAAAATCTTCTAGAATTAACTCTGACTACACTTGTATTTATTGTGTTCTGTTTTTATCATATTTCTGTACATCTTTTGGGATGTTGATTGAAACCATGTTATGCTGCAAAAGCTCTTTTCTGTCCTGTTTTTCAATGTGATCAATCTAATGAACCGTCGTAACGGTGACGTGGTGGACATTGATCACACTCAGAACTCCATGGTGTCGTAATCATTGATTGCCATCCTGGAGGGTAGTTCGCGATGATCAAAATAGCAATCTCGAAGAAACCATCTCATCGACAAAAGCACATTTGAGTGATCAATGCCATATTCCTGTTAAATTTTCTCGCTGATTGATTTGAAATGAGTGATTGCCCTGCATGAGCAGTAGCCAGTGATACTTCCTAACTGCTTCCGTGATGAGTTCATTACCTCAAAGGAGTTTTAAACCTCCGTAAGCGTGCTGAAACAGGCGTAAATAAGCGCACATTGCCCATGCGCGAGCTTAAAGAAAATAATTGGATCGGATTCCGTGCGCACGTACGCTTAAAAACCCCAGGACGGGGGTTTAAACCAAACCTCCTTTGTGAATTCGGGCAAAAGAGGAAAATTGCAAGTTTTTTCTGTGCTCTAGAGTTAGAATCAGATAAATCTGAATAAACGTTTTCATATTATTTTCTTAAAAGTGTTCAAAGAGGTACGGTAAATACTAATTCTATATTCTAATATTTTGATTTTGCCTCTATAGAAAAAAATGATTTTGAATAAGTTGGTAATATGCGTCTTTCCCGCGTTTATTCGCGCCACGACGTTTCGCTATGCTATAAGTGTTTTATTAAAAATATTTACTGCTAAAGCTGTTAAAAGAAAAGCTTATTTAACCAAAAGACTACGGAAACCGGGTGGCTCTTGTATTAAGCCTATGAGAGTTGAAGAATTCAGTATAGTCATCGGGTTAATTTGTCTTTCTTTGTTTTCAGATAAATTTTATGAAACGCATGAACGTTATTTTCTACATGTTAAATTCTTTTGAAAGAAACATGAATTAATTAATTTGTTCATGGTCATCCTGCCATTTAGCTTGTATTTATTTAAAATTTATTCAAATGATACTTAACATGACACTCTTTCAGAGAATAATAGCGAGTTTTATCTAACAACAGATATTTAGAATGATACATAGCCAGATGAGGGAACTGCCGAGGTGAATAATGTCAGGAATTGGCGATGTAACTATAAAATCATTATTTTAGAATAAAAAACATTACAAAATTGAGAATCTTAATAACCACTGCCATACCTCTTTGGTATAATGGCAGAGGCGCCGATGTATATGAAAAAGAACAAAAAAAAAAAAAAAAAACAATCCGAAGTATAATGATACACAGCTAATCCCGTAATTACTAGGAGACCTGTCTAAATGCATCTAAATGACATTTGTCCAATAACGATAACGATATTACGAGATTTTCAATTAAAGGAGCACCCTTCTATGGCGTGTAGGTGTGAGTATGTGTGCGTCTGTTAATAGCACAGCAGCTCTAGGGTGTAAAAATAAAAAATCTCGTTATCTTTATGGGACAAGTGTGACGATCCCTTATACTTTACATCCTTAATAACCCAGTCACAACAACGTGACCGACTCCAGACTGACAGCAGACCAAACAAAAAAAGAAATACATCATTCCAACATGCCCAATGGAAATGAATCGGTCGGTTTTGAATCGTCGTGGAGTCGGTTTGGCGGTGTGACCGATGTACGTATGATAATTACCCACGCCGATAAAATCGGCTCCGTATGTTTGTTTGTTTGTTTGTGTACAAGATAACTAGAGAACGGGTGAACGGATTTGCACCAAATTTTCAGGGAATGTTCGGATAGTGACAGGAAAGAATCGATTAGATTTTGGTGATGATCGGTTGACCCCTGCAAATTCTGTGTAACCTTGTAGTTTTGACCCCATAGTTAGTATAGTATTGCAACTACTCTGTACCGCCGCTAAGGCGTGGGTCTGCAGCCTTTGACGGCCTTTCTAGTTCATATATCTTAAGGCAACTCCAAGGTATTCAGGAAAAAGGGGGAAAACGCAGATTGGTGAAATTTTGAACGAAATCGAACAAGTGATAAGAAAGTTAGGAATTTTGGAAAGTTGTCATCACTATACATCTGGCAATTTCGAATTGGCCGAATCAGTCACTGTGATGTAATTGCGGAAACCGCCCCCCCCCCCCCTTTTTATTTTCCAACTCACAAAATGACTAACATGTCATTTTTTCAAAATATATTACTAAGATTAATATTTTTTTCATTAGGACCTATAACAATATGCTACAACATATTTTGTGTACTGCCAATATAGAAATGGCCTTTAGGAGAAAACCGCAAATTAATGGTATTCTAGTGCACAACAAACAGGAGAGTTGACCGCCAATATGTTATAATCAACTCACCAAATTGCCAACTTGAGATTGGCGTAGATTTAGTGGTCTTAATTTTCAAACATCCATACATTTCTTATTCCTTGTCCGATTTCTTTCAAACTTCACCATTCTGTTTTTCTATTTTTTCTGCTTTAACACACATCATGTTATTACCAACGATGGATTTCAACACGCTGAATGACAAAATGGTTCATGTTGGTAATAGTAATCTATTGCAAGTTAAATAAATAGTTTCCAGCGAATACAAAGAACAGTTTCCAAGATCGACTACCCATCTCAGATATATCACTCAATTCCTACAGTCATCCTTAAGTTGAAGAATGTCAATGTCTTAAAGATATATAAGAAAATCGCAATATGGATTACTTGGAAGAACGATTTTTGGAAATCCAATCTTCGTAAATGCACAACGCAACTCCTCTCTTAACCACTTGCCCCTACAAGCGGATAAGTTTCACATCAAAAGGTTTTTGCGATCGTTAAAATGCTCGGAGAATTCCTCTGTCTTGGGACATATAGGGTAAGTATTGAAGGGGGGATAATCTTTTTTCAGAAGGTTCGTTTTTCCGAAGGTTTGTAATTCCGAACATTTAATGCGATACTCCGAAGGTTCATTATTCCGAAAATTCAGTCGAGCCATGCATAACTTTTCGGAATTACGAACCTTCGGAAATATGAACTTTTTTTAATTTTCGGAACTATGAACCCTATTCCATTTTCGGAATTACGAACCATCGGAGTAAAGAACCTTCGGAAATACGACATGTATTAAACTGTACTTGATACTTTATAAAATAAGAAATTGATTGGTATCACTGAGTAATCAAGTTTCAGGACATTCAACTTACAGAAGAAACAAAAGCTGGAATACATTAACTATCAAACCGATATCAGGTATGGATTGGTCCATATTAATCAATTGCAAGCTCCGTAACTCCTTGGTTTTACCTCAAATCAAGATTATAGAAGCACGAGTTTAATAGCGCATGGGTGTTCCGCAGTATAATCCTATAATGTGAACTAAGATTTAACTTAAAAGGCTGAATATGATCCAGGGTGTCTTTTCAGGTCACTCTTTGCTTGGTAGCTGGATTCGTAGCATGGTTTATACAAAGGCAAAAGTTCCACAGAGACAGAAGTAAATTTGCTTTACACGAAATCTCTTTTTTGTACACAAATACAAGACATGGAAACACCTAAAATGGTCACTCAGCTTTACGACACATACTTTTCCCAACTACAAATAAAAGCATTGTCTGAGAAGGTTTGGTGCAGAAAGGGGGGGGGGGGGTGCATATCATGTTTTAATACGAACATACAAACATTTAATGGCCACACTTTTCAAAGCAAACGCTCAAAACACTTTGATCAAGACATTTGCAGAAGAGCTTAAACAAGCAGACATTTTGTTTGCATCATGTAAACGATAGAGGTAATGGAGTATTTTCTAGGAACACTTTATGTCCCTAACAGTTCCGTGTTAACTACGTAAAAGGGAGTGTTTGTAAGGACACTCTCTGTACAATAAACTCGAGTGATCACTGAAGGGACTCCCCGAGGGAGTGAAAACAGAGTGAATATTCGCTCTGTTTTAGAGAAAGACAAAATGCTATAATTATGTGATGAAACACATTTCTCATAGATCGATAACAACCCTCAATCAGTTCTCTTAAGGGTCAATCGATAGCACATCGATCTCATCTCATTTCAATCATACTCAATCGATGTTCTGTGGTTTGGTCTGATTTTGAAACTGATCGAGCGAAACAAAATAAGGTTGCTGGATCTCGAATAATTAAAGTAATAAGCTTGAAGTAAGGTAAATAGGCAATAAACACTACGAACATTATATCATCAAAACATGTTGGGAAATGCTATAGGACATCAAGGGAATAGAGATTGGGGTTACTTTTCAAAACAAAAGTCAACGACTTGACAAACTTCACTATGTTTTAACGACATCACATGAAAAGCACACCATTGGCAATTTCCCATCGGCTATTTTGTTAGCTGAACAGCCCAGCACTCTCCACATGCACCGAATTGAGTTGTGCCAGTGAAAATGCCGAAAGCAGAAACACTTCAAGTCGAATGATATAACATTCTTAAAGGGGAGGTCCAGTCCAAAAATTACTTGGTTTTAATAGAAGCAGAAAAATCAAATCTACAGTTAGGACAACATTAGGACAACTAAAGTTAAATGCCAGTATAAAATTTTAGTGCCATGAAAAAACTAGGAAAAGCAATGGAAATCAGTTGTGAAACCATAACGTCACAAACGCATGACTTAGATGCCAATTTGTCTCGTGATCTTTATTGTTTTCACTATTTTTTTATACCACTAAAAATTAATAACTGTCTTATTAGTTGTCAGATTTTCCTCATCCGTAATTCTGATTTTTCTGCTTCAATAAAAACCAAGTATTTTTAGGACAGGACTTTAAAGGTACTTTGATGGAAGATCATTCCACAACCGATGCAAGATTACATGGGTGGCGATAATGGTATTAAATTCCTTTGGAAATAACTGCTCTACTTATATCTCTCAGATTCCCCGACTAAACTTAACTTAACTAAAAAAAGATAAGCAAGTCAACGAAATTTACGACTTTAGCAGAGTTTTAAATGTGTAGTACCTTTAATTAGGTGTTGATTTCCAATCCATCTCTTTCTTTCCCTTTCAATGCCCCCTCCCTCTCTCAATCTCTCTCTTTCACACATATACACACACCCACACACCCACACACACACACATACGCTGCTTCTGAACATCTCGAGATTTCTCATTATTTTTGCCCCACCCCCCCCCCCCGCCTCCTCAATCAAGTCAGATAATGTTTTATCTATAAATTTCTCACTTCCCCGTGCTATCGCTTGTGAGCTTTCGACCCCTCCCTCTCTTCTGCTATCTGTCCTAATCCTCCATTGTCCCTCTCCATCTCACCCTATGTTCAGCGCCCTGCTTTATCAAATGACCATTCAGTTTTCTTAGGAGTCAGGAGAGAGCATGATGTCTCGAGTTCCCGCGTCCTGGCAGGTGCCAACGTCATTACCATTCGTGTCAGGACACCCACAGAGGACAAATTCCCTTAACATGACCATGTATTCTCGATTAATTCTTGCTTGAAAAACGATCATGAAGATCCATTGTCACTCCATTCCTTCACTTCATTTCTAAAAGGCCAACTGAACGAGTATCAGCAGTGCGTGTTCATGGTGATTTTCTATCTATTTCTCTCTATGCTCTCTAACTCTGACCCTCTCTCTCTTTATCTCTTTTCCCTCTTTACTTCGCGCTCTCTCTCTCTCTCTCTCTACAATGGGGAGCGTCGATACATGTTTAACATGTAATGGGTGAGGGCTCTTTCAATGAAAGTAAAATAATTTACAGTCAAATTAAGAGGGGTAACTGCTCCAAGAACTCCTTCCCCAACATGCCCAAGATCGACACTCCTTTACACAACGTCGTATATGTTCCATTCATCAATCAGAGAGAATATGTCATGCCTCTATGGTGAGAACAAAGCATTGTGCGTGAGTATGGTACATATTCCTAATATTTCATTGAAATAATTAATGAGATAGTACTTTGCTTCGATTCTACTAATACTATATACCGTGTGAGTAAAAAAAAAGTCTACCCTTAGAAAATTGCTTTTTTATGTAAAACTCAGTTATGAACGCAAAATTATTATATATAGTTTGAAAAAGTATCTTATCCCGCATCATTTGGTACCATGTTTGTGTGGTATGTGTTTACGCTTGGATGAACAGGAGGCATTGTTTGCGAGAGTGTAAAAATCAACTTGCTCCAACGTACTCCTTATGTGATGTTTGAACAAAACATTTTGAATTAAACGGCCCCTGCAATCAAAACGAGCTTAAAATTGAAAAGAATTACATGTAAAAGAGTTTTTCCCAAAGATTTCGAATATGACAATGATTTGTCTTAGAAATCATCAATAATTCTGTAATCTAGCTTTAAAAATTACGACTCAGACGGCTCATTAAAAAGGTCCGGTTTCGGAGCTGTATTACGCAATAGGATTTGACGTCACTGCTGGAAGAAAAAATGCAGGTACGCCGCTCAGCGCATTGAAAGTATACAGATAACACTTGCGTCTGGAGAATTCTTTCCTCGGTTATGGAAGAATTTCATCTTAAAAGAAAAGGAGAAATGACTGAACAAGACAATGAGTAATAGCATCGGCCTTGAGCCGCCTTATAGATCGGGGCGGTCATCCGGGTACTTTCGTTAATGCCATTGACAACCGATAAAAACACAGAGATTCTTGCATGATCAGCAGACCATCAAACGTGGCTCGCTCGACCGAATCATCGAGCAGCACAATGCTGAGGCTATCATGGGCCTGATCAGAGTCAAAAGTTGTTACCAGGTTGTGTGATCAGCGTTCGAGCAGGATTTGAGCAAGCACGAATATTGTTTTCATGCTCTAAGGGTTGCTAACCGGAAGTTACGTAAGCCCTCCCCAACCAAAACCCAAAATGGCCAAAAGGCCATATTGCTAGGTCGGACAAGCCAAACTGTTTGTCCCACCTAGTACTACAGTTACACCGCCACACCGACTCCACACTGACTCCAAACCGACAACAAATCGAACGATTCTTGGCCATAGGCGTAATGTAACTTTTTTCCGGTCTGGTGTCGGTCAGGGCCCAGTTTCATAAAACTTGTTATCATAATAGTTATAAGCTACTGAACTCCTTGAATCCGATTGGCTGAGAGCAAATTAAATTTTGTCATATAAATGAGGCAGTTATTACAGGTTTTATGAAACAGGGCCCTGTTGTCGGTCTTGTCGGTGTGACTATGGTATAATATCAGCTAATGTGAGCAATATGCGTTCTAACTGATGGTGGAATACAATGGCATATAACAGGCGAGTTATAACTCCTAACAAATTTTTACCTAGTATACTGAGTAAAAATTTCTATACATAACGAGAATTGCTTACTACAATATTGTGATCCAAGTATAAGTCTACACACAAAAAATTACACTCCGAACCATTAAACAGTATGATATATGGCAAGACTAACATGCAGACATTGCAGATATTAATGATAATAAATGGATCACTTCGCGTTGTATTATGTGTTAGTTATATGTATTCTAGCCAATTCTTCTATGATTCACTTAAATTTGATAAATTAGATAAGTTTGTTTTTTGTAAACACCTTGCTCATTTAATGTTTAAATTTGTGAAAAAAGAAGTACCTAGTTACATTTATACGCAATTATAACTCAAACATTTATATTGCAGACTCAGGGTTGGTGATGTGCATTTTTTGGTACCTCGCATAGAAAGAAACTTATGGAAAAAGATGTCTCAGATATAGGGGATCCAAATTATGGAATGTAGTTGGGAAATCTTCATCTGTGTACACACTTACACCTCAACAATTTAAGAAGTATATTACTGACTTTGACTGGAAACATATTCTTACTCAGATGTACCCATATTGACTTGTATTAAATTGTTCATTTACTTGTTTGTTTTTCTCTCTGTTCATTTATGTTGCAAACATTGATATGATTTGTTACTGTTTTGAAATGTGTGTGGACCCCTTTGAAAACCAACTAAAGTTGAAAGGGTAATCCACCTCACATGTGGAAATAAATAAATAAAAATAAAAATAAAATATTTGATTTGCTTATTTGAAAAGAAGGTACATGTACCAGGATATGGCCTACTGCAGTGTTAAGGTTTTGTTTTTGCTCTTTTCTTTTTCTGGTAGGCTTAGTTCTTCACATGGGTTTCCGACCATGCACGCTTCCTCCACTTATATGCATAATGAGTTAATGCTTCCTTTTTCGGGATATTTTTTCTTAGATATTACTTTTGTTTTGTTTTTTTTTTTTTTTTTTCTTTCTTTCTCAGCAGCAGCGAACCATTTGATTAGCCTAATTTGGAACTCTCCTAGGCAGGGACATCTGAATTAGGTATTGTTTGCTTTTGCACGATATATACAAAAAAATGGGCTGGTCACATTTGTCCGATAACGATTACGATCATTTTTAATTATTAAAAAATACGCATTACTACTGCTACAAAACAAAAAACTATGTGGTATGAACGTGTGATTATGCGTGTGTGTTACAAGTCATGTCTATCTCTCCTTTTAGTTGCTAATTAATTCAGCCACTTTGACTGACTGCCCTAGATGTAGCACCTGGCTATGTCTTTTGTTCTTAATACAAGTATGTAGCAGGCAGCTTATTGAATGGCCTGACACAGGCCAGTGCTTTTGGGATTGGGATAATTTTATTCATGTTCTTTTTAATTCAGCACAGGTTTAATGCAAGATTGGCATGTAGGTTCCTTTTATGGGTTGTTGCTAGGAGATAGTAAGGTATGGGAAATCCTAAATTCTTTGGTAGGGTGTAACATTAGGGGTGGCTAGTTTGGTCACTTGAAGCTTTGATTTTGGGAAGACAAGACCTATCTGTGGTGTCTTGCAGCAGCAGCAGCAGCAGCAGTTTGCCTGCTAGGAGTTTGCTAGGTGCAGCTAGGCGAATGGCAGCATGTTTGAGCTGCTAGTTTTAAACTGGGCGTGGCAATTTTGTGCGTTTCCAGCGTTTCCAGCTGTCACCAGCATTTGTCTGTACTGGACAAGGAGCTGTGTTCGTGCTTCCAAGCTTCATGTCATCAGTTGAACTGTAAGTTTAATTTATTTTCCTATGCAGTAATTTTAAAGACAATTTAGGCAATATTTTTATTATCACAGAAGAAAAGTGAAATGTATAAGTGAAATGTTACAAGTGCTAAATTGTCTTGAAGCAGTAAAGCTTATTTCATTGAAGTTTAGATATTGCACAATTTTATCTTAAATGTTGATTACAAACAAGACTTATGAATAAGACTTAAAAGTGTGTCTTGAAGTATATTTCTGTGTGAAATGTTACAGATGGAGTTAAATTTAGCTTCACATGTTTGTAATCATTAATGAAGCTAAAATGTGGAAATATAGTTTTTACACAAACCAAACTTGTGTTTTATTGTACATTCTATTACATATTATGGATAGATAGTTATTATCCTTGTGTAATTTCATGTTCGTAGATGGTGTTAACTCTGACTCGGGAGTCAGATACTAGACTCGAGAAGAGAAGGGTAGAGTCAGCGTAAGCTGTTCTCCAATTCGGCCTGGGGTCGACTGCTTCAGTTGGCAGAAAGCTGTCTGCAACCTTGCAGTGTTATGGGTGAAGATCAGATGTTTCCTGTGTTCAGATGTACTTGGTTCTCCATCAACTTGAGTTTTATGTCTTATGGACTAAAACTTTGTAATATTCAATATCTTTTCTGACATGTCATGGTTCTTAAACCAACACTAAATGTTCTAGTACTACATTAATAGTTAAATGCAATAGTAGGTTGTAAGATACGATTCTTTTAGTAGCAAATATCATGTAAACATTAAAAGCCAAATGTATGTTATATTTCCATGTATTTGAACCTAAAACTACATTCATTATCATTTTGTGAAGAATACTATATTCTATTATACATTGTAAACCGTTAAAGTATATAACTGAATTTTGAAGACTGGGATTAAACTTAATTCCCTTAATGCATGTCTCATATTGTATTTTGTTTGAGTCTGGTATTCAATCAGTTACTCTGGACAACAAGCAAATGGCTAGTTTTAATCGGCTGTGACAGTGTGTCGATCTGCCAATCGTAGAGCAGCTTTAGTGTACCTAAATGAAATATATACCAAAACGAGGAAGAGCGGATAAAATTTGTGGTGCGATAAAAGAATTTTCGTCCACCTGTCTAGACTCTCTAGAGTCATTAAACAGCTGGTCACATTCGTCCGATAACGAGAATGGTAACGAGATTTTTCAATAAAGGTACAAGCTAGAGCTGCCCTGCTATTAGGCTTAGCGGACACACATATATACTCACACGGACTCACCATATACTATAGGTGTAAAAAAAGCAAAAACAGTGACAATTTTGATTGTTAATAACTAAACATTTGTGCCTCGTATCAGACTGAGGTTTTTACATTGTAAAGTTGAAGGATGTAAAATTTATTGGGAGCAAGTTTTATGACATTTCTCTGAATACTTTAATTAAAATATTGCTCTGATTCTTTAATTAGATTTTTTAACTTTTTCAAAAACCATGGCCACAGAATCTGTGGGTATCAGTAATTAATAGACATGTTTTACTAATTATATGCATACTTCTTGAACAAAAGTTTCTCTTGACGACTCAAGAGCTTGGTGTAGAGGCTTGCCCGACATAGCAACAACTAATGTATGGAAAAATGGATTCCATCCATAGAGATGCCGTTATAGCACGTGCACTAAATAGTTGTAAGGATTCTGGAGGGAAACATGCATAAATTGAAATACATTAGTAAACATGTCTATTGAGAACACAACAAGACCAATGTGTGTTGCAGATTGCATCTATGCCAACCTTTTGCAGTCCATTGTCGTTAATGATTCATCACTCTGGTTTACAAAGGTGTTTTAGAAATAGACCTGTTTACTAAGTGATTCAAATCTATGGATGTTTCTTTCCTGGGGACCTAGTAACGAGGTATTCCATTAACCTGTTATTAATGAACTACAATACTTGGAATCCAGTTTGCATACATTACTTGTTGCTATGTCTGACAAGCCTCTGGCAAGCTTTCAGGTTGTCAAGAACAATCTTTGTTTCAAAAGTATGCATAAAATTTGAATCACTTAGTAAACAGGTCTATTCAGCTATAATGTACAATGGCAATAGACCCATTTGCTAGTTTTATTCACACTTTTTAAACAGGTTTCTCTTGAAGACTCAAAAGCTTGACAGAAGCTTGCCCGATGTATGCAAAATGGATTCCATCTATGGAGATGCCATTATATATAGCATGCGCACTAAATAGTTGCTAAGGATTCTGGAGAGAAACATTCATAACTTAGTGAACATATATTCTGAATTAATTACTGGCTCCGCCAGATTTTTTGCCCTTGATTTTTCAAAAAATGAAAAATCTAATTAAATATTCAGAGCAATATTTTAAGAATTTTTCAGAGAAATGTCAAACAGATAAAACATGCTGCCAATAAATGTTATATCCTTTAACTTTACAATGTAAAAACCTCAGTCTGATAATTTGTATAATTTTTGAGTGATCAACGATCAAATGTGTCCACTGCTTTTTTTAACACCTATAGTATAGTGTGTACCTTAAATTGAAAATCTCGTTATTTTATCCTTATCGGAAAAGGTCACCTGCCCTAACTGCCCTTAAGGTTTAATCCTGTTTCCAAAACTATTAACCCTCCTAAACCAATCATATCGGAAAATAAGCTACAAGCGACTGATATGAATAAAAGAGTCAAAGGTTGAAACTAAGGTGACAAAAACATGATCAAAGAAACTAATAAAGTATAGGCACTGAAAAGTTTACTTATCTATATTGATAACAATAACAAAAATAAAGAATGGATTTGAACAAGACGCAGTAAAACTTGTTATCTCTCGCTGAAATACACAAATGAACTGTACGCCAAAGCCGACAAAAAACAAACGGAAAAATATGCCCAAGCATCTAATATCTTTAGTGATGCAATTTATATGTAAGTTGTGACCAGAGTTACAAGCATCGGCATTTTGGATTAAAACATGAATTTTTAGGGTGAATGTCATACATTTCTCTCAACCAGTAAAGAAAATTGTCATACAAGCCTCTGTTCACTTGTTTAACAAACTGCTGAAAAACAGAATAGCGAACCGTTCCACATCTTCTGAACCATGCACATAACCTTCGGAACCACATTTTTATTTGAACACATTTGTCAAATTAATGACAAAGCTTTCACGTGTCATGATAAGCATGGATCTACGGAGCATAGGTCAACAGGTAAACTTGCTTATTGTAGCAAATTTCAGACCTATATGTTCAAACTCCTTTTGATATCGTAAGGTAGCATGGATACTGAGAGAACTAACTCATCCAAAACGAATTGGAAAGGGGCCTTACCATGCATGGATGGGTTTTCTGTAAATACTTGTCATGTTTCATTATGCTGACACAATAAAGGTATATTTTAACAATACGCGACTTATGCGGATCTGGCTTTGATCACGATGTTGAGATTCTATGAATATAATTTTCAAAAATTATTTGTAATATTCAAGGCCAATTCAAAATGGGCTTGTTCCAGTGTTCCTGTTTATATGAATAAGTTAATCGTAATCGTAGTCTCATTCCATCCATCAATCTAAACTGCAATAGATATGACGTCGAAATGTAATCACCCAACCAGGTGTTGTGAACACTTAAAGCAATCGCAGAAGTATAGATATTCAGTCTTGAGTGGAAAAAACCTAAACCCATCACCTTATTCACGTAATCATCATAGATAAGCATTAATTATCATAATGGACTTTTTTCATGGTCTATATTACAAATTCGATTACTTCTTGTGTACATAATACACTCTGAATAAAGAGATTTTTTTTAAATCTTATAATCAAGCTGAGTCACATACAGACAATGCCTTTAAAGGTAATTTACATCAAAAGCAAGTGTCGAAAAATTTAAATGCATGAGTTAAACTGAACTGAAACTAAAACAATCAGATTATCTTATAAGATGATAGAAAATGGCTATAATTTTCATTCACTCGAAATTTACAGCGTAAAACTTTAGGAATTACGGAAATAAGGCGGAAGCATAGTTTTTAACGTGGAAATATCTTACGAACCATTTATCCAAATTAAGTTTACCTGAGAAAATTCGCACCGGTTTAGAATCCCAAATACAGTGCTATTTTGTCTACAAAATTGAACAAATTATTATTTGGGGAATTACCACTGCTGTGTGTGCTTGCCTTACCACTGTTGCAGTAAATTAGACAACCTCATGGGACACGCGAAAAGGTTTGATTAGGTTTTCATTGGTAATTGCTCGATCTCATCTCACGCAGACTGATTAAATGGATACTGTGCAATATATCACCCTTGCTCTGTCCCATTATCACCTTATTTGAATTGGTGATTGATATACTGGAAAAGAGAATAAACGCTCCTCGTTATCTGCCGACAATTTCCTTGGATATAATTGCTGTCAATATAATGAAAGTTCGCCTCCTACCAGGTACGCTACACCTGGTTGTAAAGAAAAACTGTAGATAAACTGCTATTTCTAACGTCGAAAGCACTGAAGTGGTATTCGAACCTACAACTTCGTAAGGCGAGCCGTGACACATGTACACCATCACAGTGGCACTTTTCTATTTAAAAACTAAAATAAATTAGGTTTATTTTTGGCTATTGTGATCTCTTCCCTCTTCAAAATATTCTGAGGACGCGCATAATACAGCAATAAAGTTATACCAATATTCTTTTGCAAAGCTTCATACATTAATCAATAATATTTCTTTTCTTTTTGTTGGCCTCTGTTTGAAATCAGTGATCCAAATCCAAAGTTATGAAGAAAAAATATTACATGTGCTTTTTTTCTCTAATGATGTTTTGAATTATGCTGGGATTTTGTTCAACAAAGCTGAGAACGAAGCCGTTCCAATCATCCTACTATGCTATCACTTCCAAAATGTCCTTTCCTCTGATAAAGACGTTTGAAGATCATTTTGCCTTACAAACCCTAAGCTTCTCATAAACCATTAAATACAATGTAAATTAATATCATAAGGTCATTAAAGGGTTTTCCCCTATAAAATTCAACAAGAGTCATGCTTACCTTTCTATGAATTTAAAGAAAAAGAAGAAATGAAAAATTAAAACGTTGGAAAGTTTCCTAAAATTTCGTTTTCGAATCTTTTTTTTTTTTTCGATGAGACTTAGTCTTAGCAAGCAAATGATGCAAAATGTAAAGTCACTTAAAATACTTTCCTTGGGGATAATTTATAAACAGTTTGCATACCTTCCAATTTATTTTATATCAAAATTTCAAAGTTTATTTTACCTGTTGAAGAGATCGTTGTCAATGATCGTTGTCAGTGTTAGCAATAATCACCGTCCACGTCCAGAACCAAAGAAATATTTACAAACATCCATTATATCAGATTGTCATCTCTAGGGTGGTGATGAAAAGTAATGTACATGTGTGAAGTGAGAGAGAGTAGCGAGACAGGTCACCTAATATACCACCTGACTTCCTTTGATCGTTGCCGAGAACTCCTCTGTCAGTTGTGCGAGAAGGCGGGCACATCGCAGAACATTTGAACGGTTCGCTGTCTGGTGTTTGGTGTGTTTTATGTGCGGCAATCAATACGAATGCACGCTGAGGTCACACACCCGCACGCACGCAGGCACGCACGCACGCACGAAACTATGGCACGAAATGCCGAACGCACACTGCAGTACGGCTTGTCTCGAATGGGTGGGGTGCGGGAGCGGGATGGGAGCGGGATGGGAGCGGGAACGGGCACACCCTTTCGAGACAAGCCCCCCCGGTTATCTCGAATGGACGCGTTCCCAGCGAGAAGTTCAATGAACGCGCCACTTCGAGACAACCGGGGGGGCTTTCCTCGAATGAGTGTGTTGAGTAGACTTTTGTAACAGACGTTTTAGAATTTTTTTTGAAAAATGTACTCTTGCTGGTTTTTTCGTTTTTCTTTTGTCTAAGATGTAGAAAATATAAAAAAACGGTATCTAAAAATGCTTTTGACAAGGAAATCATTATTTGTGCAAAATAAATCGGAGAATTGAATAATTATGCATTAAAACACACGGGGAAGAAAGGGCAAGTGGCGTAGCTAGGATTGTTAAATTATTTTTATTTTTTTGGCGTGACCTGTTAAATATTGTGAAATTGTGTTACAGACATGTGCTGACATAAGCCAAGGTGTGTTTATCATCTTTCCAAAGTTAGAAACACCTTTTAATGCCACTATCATTCTATCAATACCCACTATCAAAAGTCAAAACTCACATCAAAAGGTCGTTTGTACCCGGCCCCCAACTCCCCATACCAGGGGTAGGCCTATGCTCGTAACTCCTTTTCAAAAGTGACCCCCTATTCCGGAGAAGTTGGAATTTGTTTTACCCCCTATCCCGGGAAATTTTCTGAGATATTGGACCCCCTATCCAGGCAATTTAGGAAATTAACCCCCCCCCCCCCCCCCCCACCTATCCCCGGGAGGAAACCACCAGAGTCTGCGAAAATTGACCCCTATTTACATTTTCCCGGGAATATTTTTTCATCTTCCTCATTCATCTTCCTATTTTCTTACTCACCCACCAATAAGGGGTGGGGCATGGCCATCTTGTGCCCCCCCCCCCCCCGTAAAAAAATACGCCGCAGTGAATTAACATTCTATTCTGGACTGTCTGCCCGACCAGACCTTTGAATTTTAAATGAACATTCCATTATGAATTCATGCAACCTCATACATTCATTTGACAACCCCCGGTTATCAGTGACGGCACCGGGGGCATGGGGGGGGGGGGGCAAATTTGCCCCCCAGTTGCCCCCAATAATTTTCGGAGTGAAAAAAATAAAAGGGTGGAAAATTTTGCTTGTCCGCCCTTGCCCCCAACAATTTCTTTTGCCCCCCATTTGCCCCCCCCCCCCCCCACTTTAAAAATTCTAAAACGTCTGTTACAAAAGTCTACTCAACACACTCATTCGAGGAAAGCCCCCCCCCCCCCCCCCCCCCCCGGTTGTCTCGAAGTGGCGCGTTCATTGAACTTCTCGCTGGGAACGCGTCCATTCGAGATAACCGGGGGGGGCTTGTCTCGAAAGGGTGTGCCCGTTCCCGCTCCCATCCCGCTCCCATCCCGCTCCCATCCCGCTCCCGCACCCCACCCATTCGAGACAAGCCCTGCTGTACTTCCCATTATGTTTATAAAGGGCGCACACAACTGAATTGTGTGAATGTATCTTTGCACTGTCTCCTTCCACGTACATCAAATATATCCTAATCACTGTTATATTTTGTTCATATTACACAATAATTTCATAAACCATAATAATTATAAAAGCATACATCTACACCCTTTAATGCGTTCACTGAACTATGTTGTTGCTGTGAACTTTATAACAACATGTTTATAATATCAAGGCTGAATTATGAAACCTTAAACGGCCAATGATTTTCTAGGGAGTCCCTAAAAGAATTTATTCTTTGATGCGGTTCGACTTGAAAAGGGTGTATTGACAGAGTGTATTTGACTTGAAATCCATAATTCTTTGCGGGGGGGGGGGGTTCCAAGTATTATTCATAGGAATTTGAATAGTACTCAATCAGCCTGTTTCAAATCACTCCATGTTCTTGCGTGTTATGAGAACAATACCCGTTCCCAGCAATATCTATGAAAAGTATTCATTGTGTGGTTATGTCTGATTCTCTCCTTCTCTCAACTCTTGTGTAGTTAAGGATTACCTCAATCAATTGTTAAATCTTTTATTTCCTGGAAAATAAGTCAAAACAATGATTTCCGTTGACTGCTTTATGAAATTTTCGACTTTGTTAGTTTAGATTTACCTAAACAAACGATCCAGCGTTAATATTCCTGTAAATATCCCGAAATATCTTTCTCTTTCTTTATTCGTGTTTAAATATAATATCGTACTACCCACAACGATTTGAATTTATTGAAACATAGTTTTACTGTATATAAGAACTGCACAGGGAAATAGGGTTTATACATGTTTGCATATGACAGATATATGTAAATATTTATGATAATTATCAAAAGTTCAAGCGTAAATTAATATAAATACAGACCTTCAACCTGAATCATTTTCTAAGGATATTACAACTTTAAATGAGGCGATTCGTGCAGAGTGTCCCGTACGACACATGATATTTATCCATATAATTCATCCATGAATGACAAATCTCTTGATATGACCATGTCTACAGGTGTTGATATTAGAAAGCACATTCAATGGTCATATCGAGACATTATTCATTTCTGGATGAAATATGTTGAAAATATTATGTCGTACGGGACACTGCCCGGAATGTGTGAACGAGTAGATATAGACGATATCATTCCGTTGATAGATATACCAACATTTTCAAGATTAAGTTTATTTTGAAATCTCTTTTCTGTTCGTCATTCCCTTCTTCTCCTTATTTTGTCGAATTAAACTTCCAATTTCTTTCTTTTTTTTTTTGTGTGTACAATAGATGATCAAGAATTCCTAAAAAAGTGATTGCAGTGTTGGCATATCTACCTTTAACTTCAGAAGAAAAGTACCATTAGATGAACAACTTTATTAGCCAGTTAGCATTCATCCCATTCATATTTCTTAACGAGTTTTTAGATGAAAATGCTGTAGTCATTTTCGTTAATGGTGACAAAATTTGTACGGTACTGGGTTTTTTTTTATTGTCCGCCCCTATTTAGGTATAGCTTATAATGGATATCTCGGAAGCGAATATTCAATTTGGTAAAATCCCTCGAGTATCTTTATCGCCAATGAAGTTTTTTTCATTCATTCTCTGGGTTTAATAAGATGATTTGTCCCTCTCTACAATTGGGTGTCATTAAGCATGTAAAGCTAAATAATATCCTGGACAAATATACTAGTATTCCCTGTGGATAACCTTCCGGCTCTTTTGAAGTAGATTATCGTCTCTTTGTTACCTTATTTCAATAGGGTTCACTGAATTTTCGGCGTGTCATATTTCCCAAATAGATTACGTGGGTCTAAAATATAGGCTTCCATGGGATTAAAGAAAAAAACACAAAGCAAAACACGTTTCATATTGCTATAGAACAATCTCTTGCGTCTTTCAGTAATCTTTCACATACTGAATTATATTGACGTGTGGAAGTAATATTACATTTTTGAAGTAATTTCTTTCCAATAAAATGAACTTTTACACAGCGTGTAGTTTCTTAGACGTAAAAACGTAAAACTTTCTAGACAAAGCTGAAAGACCAAGTTGATGAATGAACAGTCACCAAGAAAATGGTGATTTACCGTTATTAAAAAAATAGGAAAAAGTATTTGTATATTTAGTCGAAAGGAAGAAATATCATAGACTGTCAAATAGATGGAAATTGTACTTTGGTTCGAATTTGCACTTGATTATTCAACTCATGCAATAATAATCCTCATGACACGGACTGTCGACCCAGACTACTATCCCTGGATAATTACTTGTCAAACAATTTCTCCTATTAAATGACAATTATACCTCAGAGGACCAATGATGGTAGTTGTCCAGGAATTCTTGTCTTTTAATGGTAGTCCAGGGGATGTTTTTTAAACCAAAAATCATCAGAATAATTGTACATTATTTTGTTACTCGCGAACGTTACCTACGTATGACTCGTATATGGTAAGGTGATTATTATGACTATTGTAATTTTCTGACTATATGGTTTCAATCATGATGCTGAGATCTATAGACCTGTTTACTAATTGTATGCATACTTATTTAACAACAATTTCTCTTGACGACTCAAAATCTTGCCCGACATAGCAACAACTAATTTATACAAAATGGATTCCATCCATAGAAATGCCATTATGCACAGCAGGTGCACTAAATAGTTGGTAACTAAGGATTCTGGAGAGAAATATGCATAAATTGAAATACATTTGTAAACAGGGGTGGTATTCTGAAAATCGTAACTTTTATCTTAAGTATTTCGATATTAATTGTCATAACAAACGGTCATTGGTTAAAGTCATTGGTTGATATATGCACACAGCTATCTGCGTTCGCGTAAAGTTGGAAAAGGCATCTGCGCAGGCACCAATGATAAGTGTTTACTCCACGCAATGTCATAATTTGTATGACAATTAGCCTAACATTGAAATACTAAACACAAAACTTACAATAATATTTTCAGAATACCGCCCCAGGGCCCTCTTGCATAGAAGGTTGCATTTAATGGCAACTTTAAAAAAATAAAAGCAAGTCCATAATAAGCGATCCTGATTAGTTGAAAATCAAGTTGCGTTAAATTTTTTTGACTTGCGTTAAAACGCAACTTTTTAAATTCAACGATTCAAATATGAAACATTAAAATAACCATCAAAATTAACTTCATGCGGAGCGCATATAGAGGGAGTGGAGCACACCTGCAGTGCGGGTGAAGAAAAGACTCTTCTTATTTTAAACGATTCAAATATGAAACATTATTAAAATAACCATAAAAATCAACTTCATGTAGAGTGCATCTAGAGGGAGTGGAGCACACCTGCAGAAAAGACTTCTTATTTTCAAGGATTCCAATAATGAAAACTAAAATAACCATCAAAATCAACTTCATGTGGAGCACATCTAGAGGGAGTGGAGCACACCTGCAGTGCGGGTGAAGAAAAGACTCTTATTTTGAAGGATGAAACATTATCAAAATCAACTTCTGTCGAGCACATCTACAGGGAGTGGAGCACACCTGCAATGCGGGTGAAGAAAAGACTCTTCTTATTTTCAAGGATTCCAATATGAAAAATTATTTAAATAACCATCAAAATCAACTTCATGTGGAGCACATCTACAGGGAGTGGAGCACACCTGCATCAATCTCAAATCAGTTGATATTGATATCATCTCTTTAATGTAGATCTACCCTACCTTCCTGCGCCAGCACATGTATGCAAATGCACAGCCGAAAATTTGTTGGCGGGTCCTTAGTGCGGTTGACGTCATGTTATGCATATTCAATACCTACCAACCTACCGTAGCATGACGTCATGATATGCATATTCATTACCTCTCTCTAGGTGTGCTGCAAATGAGACAACCTCCATTGTGTCCAGTCCTTTATCCTAATAGACTGCTCGTCGATTATCAGACCAGGGAGATGGAATGCACCGGCTGTCGTACTCGATCGGGGGGGGGGGGGGGTGTTTCATAAAGCTGTTGGTAAGTTACGCACGACTTTACGCACGACTGGTGATCAGTTCTTGTGCTAAATGATTGAGAATCTGATTAGTATAGCACCCAAGAACATGCTCCAGTCGTTCGTAAAGTCGTGCGTAACGTACGAACAGCTTTATGGAACACCCCCCCCCCCCCCGGATTTTATTTCGTGAAAGGTATAGGATAACGATAAGGGTTGCAATAAGCCATGGAATTCGTAATTAATTCATGGTACAAATGACCCTGAAATGACCCCAATTTGTACGCGCACGCGCATTTGTTTTGGTGGACGCGCTACCTGTTTAACATGTAAAATCATACTGGTGCGCGCATAGCGGTGCGTACAAAATGAGAGCGTATAAAGGTCAATAATTGTACTCGGTACAAAATTACTTTTATCTGCACATGCGCAAATTGTAATTACGAACTGGCTTATAAGGTTAGGATTAGGTTTTAGGTTTAGAGTTAATGATTAAGTGTACTGTCTGGTCCAGTGTTGAAGTTAAGAATGCAGTTAGTGTAGGATGGTGTAGGTTATGAACCGCGGAACGATTGCCGCCGAACCTTGTGCCTTACAAACGTCAAGCCCTGTTTATAAGTGACTCTCAACGCAAGGATCATTAATCACGAAAATCTTTTAGGCCTCGACCAATTACAAAGTTCTATTTACAGACATTATAGAGAATAAAACCAAAGTACAATCCACCGCTTTAACTGGAAAGGCAAACTTGAAATTCTGCGCTGATGTTTGCCGTGTTTTTCAGGCCATAGAGAATAAATATTTCACTTTCAGATCAGGTAGTGCACGCATTGAATTATTAACTGCTTATGCTGTAAGAGATGTTTAAGGTAGAATATAAACTTTTCATCAAGAAAAAAATTGGTTTTAAAAATACAACTGACATGCTCTTTAATTGTATCATTCATATATAAATACATATATATATATATATATATATACATATACATGTATATACATATATATATTTTTTTGTATTTTTTTTTTAGGGGGGGGGGGGTCTCCTACGCTATAATGAAAGATGCGTCAACAATACTTTTGTATTTTTTATCGCAGTTAAATACAGAGGCTGTATTTGTATACCGAATCTTTTTATCTTTCATATCAGCCCACAAGAAATATTAAATTCGATGCGCAAATAAAAGTTGTTTTTTTCAATTGCCTTTATGTATCAACTCCCTAAACATATGACATTGATAAAAAACACTTCCTTTGTAAGTATACTCATTTATCATAATCAATACATGAGACAAAGACTTAGAATATTTATAAGCTCTCTTGTTTACGTTCAAATCTTTAAGGAATAGGACCCTTCATGTGGAGTCAAATGTTAACGATGCCGAGGTACCAGCACCTTATTTTCGTCTGTATTATGCAAATTGCACGATCAAGATCCCCTTCCCCCTTTAACTGTACACCCTATAACCTTTTCTGTAGAAATCACTTTGAGGTTTCTGATTTCTAGAACTCTAGTAGCAGTCAGAAAGAGGACATACGACCTGCGTTTTTGGAAATGAGGTTAACCGGTTGGGGGCATTGTATCCTCCAATAAAAGGGTTGAGAATCGGGTCAATCGATTGTACAGAATTTGAAACCTTAAAACTTGTCGAATAGACGTGTGTAGATTTATTTCCCATTTTGTGACCACTGTCATGATCGACTAGTTTTGTAGTGCGAATCAGTCAGTAATTTCACGTCACAGTAAACATGTTAGAATATTATCGTGTTCAAAATATTCTTCATTCTTGGGAGAACGTCCCTGAAGATAGGTGATATCTTTTCAAATCAACAGCTGTTCATTTTCTTTCTTCAGTTTAAAATTCTATATCATTCTGATGTATCACACTCATCGATTGAAGTTACCTGACACTAGAGAACACATCCACACCGGATCCAAAGATAAGTGTCTTTGGTATATCATGACCTGGAATTTACAGTAAAAGAGCTAATGCCCTTAAAGTAGCTATCAAAAGAAAATCACAAATATGGCAATTAATGTATCACTATAGAAACTTGGAAGCTTACAGATGGCAATCGTAAAGGTTTTATGTCAACTGCGTATCTGATGATTATTAAAACAACATAAATAAAAGCTCTTCTCAGCATCTGGAATATCCGAGGATTCGTCCGATATATAGCGATGTTTTGATGTCGTCACATAATGAATGAACGTAATTGCAATGCAATTATTTAACAAATTATAAAGAATTTTGTATATTTAAGCATGACCTTATTTCACACCATTCTAAAAGGGAAAGTGAAACTGATTCTGATAACTAAAACCGTTTGATTGTAAATACACAGGAGAAGGGTCAATGATCAATTAAATAAACCCCACTTTCAAATTGAAAAGCCCTCCGAATAATAGCACGGATGGTATTCGTTCCCTCTTGAACATGCCCCGGTGAAGGCAACTGATTCCTTTATGTTTTTAACGCTGCATTTTTCATCAAAATAATACCATACACGAAGTTAAGAGTGAGGCGATGACAAAACAGCCACTGAAAAATGTTATGGGACATCGTCTGCTTTGACAGGACTGGTCCCTGGTGTGTCGTCACACATCTCAGCAGCGTTCGAGGAGCTCTTCAGCTGCTCATCGGGGGCTGTATTTTACCGTTTTATAATTGATAATAATCATTACTTCAAATGTTTCCAAGCGTTGAATTTGGATAACCTTGTTTAATTTATGCCATCTATTCAATAATAAGTATTAAGCCAATATTTATTTTGATGGAATTTTCTTGTAATGTGATCTTTAACCCATTGTCATCCTTGTACCACATAACTCCACCCACTGTGTATTCCTACACGTAGGCCTATGTCACTAGCACCTCGACACCAGACCAAATAGCTAAACTTGATCATAAAAAAAACATATTAACCTTCATCATTCCACATCAAACCTCACCATACATATCAAACAATATCATATTTTCTCACTCCAAACAACTAAAAAAACAACGCCAACCACACCACATCATCCAAATCATACCCACACACCATGTACTTTAAATCACAGTTTCGTTTAAGCAGGGGGTTACAAAAATCTAATTTACCTGGAAGGTGGGCACGACAGGAGATAACAACCAATATTACAACGTAATATACGATAGTAGAAGTAAAGTAAATTGAGGTAAAGAAGAACATTGAGAAGAAAACTACAAAATGGTTCACACTTTCCGTCTTCCGGCTGAAAACAAATTGTGATGTATTTCATTCCTTGATAATGTCCCATGTAGATAATTGGAATTCACTTTTGTATGGACTTCCGAAAAAGGAATTAAACAGGGTTCAGAGAATTCAGAACACAGCAGCAAGGTTGATAGAGGGTGCTCGTTCAGGAGATTCCATTACTCCAATGCTGAATAAACTTCACTGGTTGCCCGTAGAGAAACGTGTTGTATTCAAGATTCTTACTACGTGTTTTAAAGCTTAGAATAACCTTGTTCCATCCTATATTTCAGATCTTATTCGTAAATACAATCCGGTACTCACACTTTGATCATCATCACAACACCGTCTGGCAGTACACCCTATTAACATGCATGGAAACCGATCCTTCCTATCATCAGCTCCTGCTCTTTGGAATAGGAATACATCTTCCCTGGAATAATTTTTAAAAGCCCTAAATACTTAAAACTTTTCTTAGAGTAGTGTTCTATTCTTCTTCAGATAAGTTAATATAAGATTATTATATAATCTAAAGCGCAGAGAGAACTAGAGCACTCGGAGGGCCAGTCCGAGTACATGTATCCCCCGAACCCGTCACCCATCCCCCATTTGAATCAATGTTGTGACTGAAATGGATAAAGTGGCAATTTGGGACCTCGGGTATCACTGCTGACAAAAATGACCTTTTTGTACTTTTGTCATTTTCTAGTTGTTTTGAAATTGAAGGTGATCCGACAAAAACTGCAGCCAGTAGAGCCTTCACAAGAAAATCTCTGCGGCGGACGCGGCGCGATGATGCCAAATCCATAGTATCCCCGAACACTAGTTGGGGGATACAATTTAAGTATTGATTATTAAGCGATAAATAAATCGAACGTTATTTTTATTATTAATCCAATATCGCAAAAATTGGCTACCGGCATTAGTTGTCAAATTCATATATGACTAATTCTTGCCCTCGTGTAATATTGTAGCATGATTTATTTCTAACATAAATTTAGTTATGTTCAGTATCTGGCCCATATCACTCATTCTAATACCAGATTCTCCCCTGCTAATTCAATCTAGTCATCTAAATTAATTCACCAGCTACTAAATTAAGAGTGTTGATGTGATGATTAATTTTACAGGCCAATACTTGAATAATGCATAATGCTGAAATTTAGTGTAGATACAATGACGCCTCATGGAATACGATCGGTACTTCTTACAATATTCGTTAGGAGTAGTGACTTCAAAACGACATTTGATATGCATATTAATGGTGGTCAGTTCTATCCTCACTCGGTGGTAGAGGTTATTAATGTCTGTCGAGGGTACAATCACCATTGTCATTTCACCTCATCCTCCTCAATTATCATTTCCCTCGTTCTCCTTTGTATGAGGTTCAATGACCTCAAGAGGGCTCGCTATCATGAATAGGAGAGGTCGCTAAATTGGTAAATGAGAATGTGGTAAAGAATAAGTGATTTGGGTCATGTTTTACTGAATATAAATTTATTTGTATTTTATTTTCAAATAATGCATCTATCGTGACAACGAATGCCACTCACCTCACCCACTTTGTGGTTTTTAGAGTACATTGGTGGATCCAGGGGCTGAAATGACCACATCCACTCCTTTATTAAGAAAAAAAATGCAAAACCTATCGGCAGGAAAATTGCCCACCCTATTCCGAGTTCCGACAATACTGGATTCTCCCCTGACGTTAAATGAAATAATCTGTGTTGGTAATATGGACAACAACTTTGTTCTTTTGATGAAGTGACAACAGAAAAACACTAATTGGCAGGGCACGTAATGAGGAGAAGCTATTCAATTCAAGTTTAACAACCGGGGTTGCGTCTGACCCTATGAAAATAGCCAAAGTGAAGTCAGTAATTATCGTCCAAAATCCCTTTTAACACCTTTTACAAAGATACTTGAAAAAATTATCTACAAGAGACTAATCTCATTCATTAATAACTTCGACGTTTTGAACAGCATGCAATATGGGTTTAGAGAAAAACACAACACGACACATGCTCTCTTAACTCTCACTGAAAAAGTAACCTAAGCATATGATGATAATTCACACAAATCGGTATATTCCTGGACTTCTCCAAAGCCTTCGACACAACAGATCACACAGTTCCTTTACATAAATTATATCATTACGAGATTAGAGCAAAGGCCAAAGAGTGGTTCAGGAATTACCTTACAAACAGAAACAATTCGTCTCTATCAATAACTACGAATCTAGTCAAAAAGTAATCAATTGTTGGGTACCCCAAGGCTCGATTCTCGGTCCATTCCTTATTATTGTATACATTACAGACTTTTATAGATCGTCTCATGTATTATCTTTTATATTATTCGCGGACGACTCAAATATTTTCTTTTCGCATCCAGATCCACAGCAGCTAGTACAAACAGTAAACACTGAGTTAAAGACTGTAGCTAATTGGATTATATTAAATAGACTTTTCTTGAATCTTGACAAAAACCAATTTCATGTTTTTCCGCTATACATTACATACATTACCGGGAACTGTAATCATGAACAACCATTTCATAGGTAAAGTTAAAACGACCAGATTTCTGCGCGTGACGATCGATGATAAACTTTCATGGAAACCACATGTACATAACCTTTCCAACAACGTTTCCAGATATATTGTAGAACTGGGGTAACTGTATTAAAACTAACCCAAACAGATTTTTTATGAGTAATGAGAATGATTTTCAGCAAGAGTAACCAGGCACGCACCAATTTATTATTCCTTGAATGTAAGTCTTTAAAAATATATGATTTATACTCCTACAACCTTGGACATTTTATGTATCAACTTGACAGAAATGAGCTACCAAAAGCACTACTACAAATGTTTCTTAATAGCAATGACATTAACAGATATCCAACCAGACAGTCAAATCTCTTTCATCATCCACGTACAAAAAAGGCTTCTTTTTTGGACAAAAAAATTCATATATACTGGACCCCAACTTTGGAACTCACTTGACATGGCGTTGAAATCAACCCACAATATTTAACACATTTTAATGTAAATATAACTTGTGCTTGTTGGATAGCTACTAAAATCAAGAAACATAAATGTATACTCGTAGATTTAAACCAAATTAATTAGACGGCCTGTTTTCTCCTGCATACCCTTTATCTCTGTCTATTCCTCCACCTCTCCTTCTAGTTATCCCTCCTCCTTACCCCCCCCCCCCCCCTGTATTGCTTGTTCACAACATTTTATTTTTTTTCTTTTTTTTTTCTGGTCTTTCTCCATCTCTGTCTCTCTCCAATTCTGTTCACATCCCCTTTCTTTTATTTTTTGGGTCTTTCTTTTCCCTCACTTTATAAAAACTTGTTTATAGTGTTCAAATTATCACGTTTCTTTCTTTCTATTTTTCCTTTTAAATTATGGACTGTAACTATTTTTACCTTTTTTTCAAACAGGGGTCTTAATAGACTCTTCCACTTTGAAAATTTGAAGTTCATTTATTCTCCACAACAATAACAAAAAACATGCTCATGTCAGCAAAACCTATAAGGCAAGTACTTTAAAAAGAATACATTACAAAATACAAACATAAGTCATCTACGAATAACAATGAAATTTACGATAATAAAGCATATCGAAACAGAATGAAATAGGAATACACACTATATTTTTGTGGATGGGGCCGACAGCAAGAAAAAAAAATGCAGTCGTTGGCACCCAACATATAATCGAAAATTTAAAATATAGCTTGATGTATTTGTGTAACAATAGTATAAATATCAAATTTTATTTTTAGTTACATAAATCATAAATTAATATATTATAAATATCAAATAGACCAAATTCGCTGACCTATCTAAGCCCTCTAAAAATGCGAACGTCAAGTTCTGCTATCAAGCATGTCCCTCCGTTTGCAAGATATATTTTTAGTTCATAACCTGTTGTCATTCATCTTGTATTTTTATCAATTTTTTTTTACGATGTTGTATATTATAGCAATTATGAACATGACTTGTTCCATATTACAAATATATATTTTCAATTGTATCGTTGTAAGGATATCTTGAACCGATAATTAAACAAATGCCAAATAAATAACAAATAACACTACACAAATAAATACATGTGTAGTGAAATCTAATAAAAAAAGAATGAGATATCATACATGTTGAGGGTTCCAAACCAAGATAATTAGGCGAACAGAATAACACCAGATCATTTGGAATATTTCAAAATTAAAGAGAAAAAAAAACCTTCTGAATATAGAACACATCAGGCACTGCCTTTATGCCAACATTCTTATCTGTTTTGCAAAATGTAGATATTCGCGTATGTAGGTGTGATGACCTGTTCATTTAGCTCATTATTCCAGATTTTGAATGTTCCTTATTACCCTCTCGCGTGTGAGTTTTCTGTCATTAGTCTACATTCACCATTTTCACAGGCCTAAGTTTCATGGTTAGGTGTCAGGGAAACGCATATTCGAAAACAATCCAAAAAATGAAGAGATACGTCATCGGCAGATCCAGGGACTCAGATTTCTTTCTGTCTTTTGTGTGTGTGTGTGGGGGTGTGGGTGTGTGCGGGTGTTTGTGTGTGGGGGTGTGCGTGTTTGTATGATATTACATAGATTCAGTTGTGTGGTATAAAGAACAATAGAGCAAAATGATGGCCTTTATTCCGTCATGCTTGTGGGGTAATAAGTACAATAGAAGTGCTTGCAGGGTACAAAATACAATACGAAAAAAAAATAAAGTTCCCCACAAGCCAATGTGTGTGGGTGTGTCGGGGGTAGGGGTAGCCCCCCCCCCCCCCCATTTTTTTTAGGGGGCGGGTTGCTGATACTATAAAAACAAATTCATTAAGGTTGGATATTAACATAAGATCTTTACGTGTTTCTTTAAGGCTCATGGAAATGTGCAAAATGAAACAACTTGAAATAGAGACAGAGAGAAAACGAGAAAAAAAAGGAGGAAAAAGAGAGAAATCTATAGAGAGAAAAAAAGGGATTGGATAGGGAGAGACCGAGAGAGGGAGCAAACACAGAGATGGGGGAGAGGATGGTTTGGGAATATGTAATACTCCGTCGTTTATTAATAATTAATATAATTAATTAATATCTATATTTAGAATTTTGTGATGAAAAATCAGTCCAAAATATTATGCGTTGATATAAGAAGCGAGATCATATGGATGGTTATAATGGTATGAATTAATTAAATATTTTAAACCCTCCATATTTCTTTTTTCATTTTCTTTAGAATTTCAATCGCAAAACTTATAGCGCTTTATATAAAATTAGATGGATTATTTCTAACATAGTAAAATAAAACATTACAAAACATTTTCAACTACTTCCAAGACCATTCACAATGTTTAGGCTGCATGAAACTAATTCTTAGTTTCTCATTCCCTCCTCTTCGGGTTTTTTTTTCAGGCCGCCTCATTTTGTTTAGCTATTTTTTAAAATTATTATTAGACCTGAAATAAAGAAGAATATAATGAAACCTTTAAAATAAGAATAACATTATCATTCCTCTTGTGTAGTTTAAACTTCCTTTTAGCCTCTGTAGTGCAAAAATATATATACAAATTTTTTGACCCAATAGCACTGTCTTGTATGTGGGGCAAAAATATCAAATGTCAAAGAACATGGAACACCCTCCTCTTCATTTTTGAAAAATCCGGACGAGAAACGATGATTCAATTTTACATGACCCCGTTAGTATATTTATAGTATTAGTTTCATACGTTAGCAGATTACTGAAAACGTAAAAGTGGGCATAATTATGGCAATCAGATGATGTGCCGAAAATAAAAAAAGAGAATGAGCAAAAAAGACAGATGGCGAGTGAGGGGAGGGGCGGGCTAAAGAGTGGGAGTTAAATAGACTTAAAACAATATCAGGTGGATGAAATATGACGGAAAGTGATTTTCCCTATTTTTGTGTTTTAGGTTTGTTTTTTGTTGTTTTTTCCAGACCAAAACGCAAGTGAATGTCGATGCAATTCCCGATATTCGGAAAATTTATCGAATTAAGAGTATCGAGATGAGGAAAATGATCTAGATAAATGAAAAGCGCCCTAGATTCAGCGGAATCTCTCCACTGCTTGTAATCAACAAACATTAATTAAAAATAAAAAAGAGGGTTTTTATACCAGTCCTCTGTCATAATAGACAAGACGAGAAGTGAACAAACATAGATCCGTTTTCGGACAAGCTTTTAGTTTGACTTAGCTAAAATGCAAAATGGTGGAATGCAGGAAAACTCGTTTGTTTTGCCATGATGACTGTCTGGAAGATTTACATGACATTGCATGATGGGCTTGGAAGAGGTAAATGGCCTCTGTAACGACACTCTGTCAAGCTCGTTATAGGGTCCGTATTTGGGTGAGTTCATAACAGGCATCCCTACACGACCCAATCTAAGACTTGATTGGGGATCTCTACGTCAGTCACTATGAACAGAAAAAAAAATACATGAAGGTATTATTTTTAATTGCAAGCAAATTCCATCTATGTCATCTACTCAGTCAAGCAAACATGTTCGTAAACGTCGACTTTCAGTTTGGATACGAAGCAAATGAATTATGCGGCCCAGTACCAAAAATAACCAGAATAGTCAACCTTCTTTTCTGGATGAGTTATTCATGAATTTAGTCGGAGGCTGCGCTTCAATTACACATTATAGGACATATAATACATGACGATGCTATGCCAGCTGTACACTAGGCGTTATTTCGACTGCGTTAATACATGCGCTAATCAAGCATGTTAAGGTAATGAGTACATACACCAGTAATTCAAAGCAATGCTTGTACTGTTAAATTGCCGTCACGTTTTATCACATGTCACTTTCACACAAGGTGTGTCACAGGCCGAGCAAATCGCTGGCGCTGTCCTGCGACAAGCAAATGACGTCTCGTGTGCAACGATTTTACATGAAATATCATTTGCTGACGTAAGGCCCGCGTCAGGGACTTGTACGATCATGAAAGAGTGATATCGTGAAAAAGGTGATTGCAAAATGAACAGTGCAAAAAATAACTGGTGCATGGATTAATGCCACAGGCTCAATTTACGCAATCATGATGATGACTCGTATGCAACGGGATTTACGGTAGAAGTAGTTTTAATAAAATTACATGGTTTCTAAGAAACTTCCACCATAACATCGGGGTGTTTGTAAAATCTTGATACTTGGACCGAGATGAATATGGGTCTGTTGTAATGTAAAAACAAAGATATTACCTTATATTAATTAGTAATTCATTCTATCCAGGTTTATGTCAGACAGAAATCCTTGTATTTCTACTTCGAGAGTTCAACAGTTCAAATCTGCTAACATTCTTTAAAGAGAAGTCGAGTAAAGGTGAATACTGATTTGTGGGCTTTCTCAACATTGTTATTCCTGTGTGAAAGTATATCACACGCAGTAGCTATGTCTCATGAAAATAATTGCTTTTGAAATGCCCTTATATTCCAGATATAATATAACTATTTAACAGTTCAAAACTTGGGACGAAATTTCTATATCACATAACTGTTTGTGGAGTCCCACTATCTCAGTGCAGTTTTTTTTAACATTATGTGAATGTTAATTTGTTAACATTTAATGACTCCAAACAGGGGTGTCGTGTTCATGATTGGGGGATGATTGGGGGATGGCCGGCGAAGGAACGAAGCCAGTTGCGCCGGGGGCAAACAAACTTATCTACGTTATTGTACAAGCGAGGGAGCAAAGCGACCGAGGCAAGTTTCAACTTTTAACCCTAAAAAAAGTAAATTCTTGTGCAATTGACCACCGCAGTTGAACGATATAGAGAAGCTCATATTTTATATATTGATTCCTCACTTCTAATCATAAAAGACTGTGATGGTATTTCAAGATCAAGCATCATGAGTTTGGATAATTATTAGTTTTAAGTTAATGTATCATGATTCCTATTCATTTTATCCAAATATATTGGGGGATGATAATACAGGCCATCTTCCACCTCAATTGTTTTGGGGATATATACCCCCCCCCCCCCCCCCACCCCCGGGATCGACACCCATGACTCCAAAGCCTCATAATCGACAAGTTTCTCTTTAGTACACAAGCAACATTTCAGAATAACTTCTAGACAGTTTATAATTGCATGAACAATTCTCAACTTTATCTTTAATATGGCTTTTGGAAATGGGTCAGAGACTTTACATCTCGCTGAAGAGTGACTTCATGTATAATTTGCAGCAGGATTGAAAATCGAGATCAAGATTTATCCGTGGGAGATTCTTGTCTTCCGATCTTTAATAACTTATGAATGTGTGACCGGGTGAGGGTTGAAGAGAAATACCTACAAGGGTCTGATGAATGACATATATAGAAAGTATTATGAAACAAGTATTCTTTACAGGTGAATCAAAACAGATTAGAAATGACAGATGAAAATTAATTTCCTTACTTTATCGATAGGAATGACCATGCCCTTTGGGGTCTTATTACAGTAAGGTGAAATTCAACGCCTATCAGAATAAATATTTATCAAACGCTTTTACATCATCCTAACGTCTTTTCCTAACTTTTATGGAGTTTTTAATGATTTTCAGGGTTTTGTTTTTCCAAATTCGCAAACTTCAACTTCTTCCTTTTTTGTTGAAACGGTGTAATCTTCAAACGAGTATTGTAAACATCATTGTGATCCTCTTTTTTGTGTTAATTTAGGTGAGATCAAATAATGTAAACGTAATGTAAACCGCAGCACTAGCGTCTTTTGGCAAGACGTTAATCTACATTTGCCACTCTCCACCCAGGTGTTAAATGGGTACCCGGTAGGATGCGAAAGTTAATGTCGTTTGTTTAGCAATTTGAGCGTCACTGTACTGCTCTTGCTGGAATACTCCCCAGGGAGCGGATAAAGTGCACACATTGTGTGCGGGCATGTCAGAATCCGATGACCGGGGTAATAATATATCTGTAAAGCGCTTAGAAACACAACCATTGATGTATTAGGCGCTATATAAAAAGCGGAATATTATTATTATTTATTATTATAAGATTTAAAAACAGCCTTGCCAAAGTGTCGTACTCTTTATAGATATGTAATTCAGAGTTCGCACTACTAATTATTTGGATTGAGAAAGATATAACGAAAAAAAAAAATTAATTAAAGGACAAGTAACCCCACGTGATATTCTAGATGCACCTATTGTCTGCTACGTCTTTCCATGGAGGCTGCCATTTTGTGCATGACACGGATCATTAGGTACCATATGCATTGATAATACCCTACCTTTACAACAGATACGTCGCTTTGTTCTCATTGTATTACGATTGTTATTGGCCATGGGCCTAGATAATTGACGACCCATGAGTTCTAATAGCCATCCTGTAAAGCAGATTCCTCGCTTTGTTTTGGTATTGTTACGATTGTCTCCGTCCTTGACGTCAATTCTCCGTCCTTGACGTATATTTTTTTATGAAGTATATTTTTTATGAACAAATTAAGACCTTTTAAAAAATATATAAAACTAAACTTACATTTCAGAATATGTGACTTTATCTAATATATATTTGTCCTCTAAAAATCAATTACAAGTTAACGATGAAGGAAATTTTACTTGGATGAAAAATATGTTCGTGTACACATAAAGTAATGGCAGCCCCCTTATTATTGCTAGCAGACGATAACTTGGCTGGAAAATAGGGATTTATATCTATATCCTGTGTTTTTACATGAAATTGCATGTATCAAATAAGAGGCATATACTACACCATTCAAAATAAGCTAATTCATACGCTGAGGTTAATTTCCTTTTAATGTAATAACGTAAATAATACATTTATGTATTCTTTTTACATTATAATTATTTTTCACAAGAACTTCTTACAAAAAACTTTTTACAGGACATTGATTTCGCCCTGCCTATGTCATTAAACTGCTATATAAGAGATAACAAAATTGTAAATGGGCTTGAAGTATTGATGTATTTTAAATTGTAATCAACTGATAAGACTGCGTAACAATGCCTAGCACTATTGAAAATAATGAAGAAATAAAAATTTAATCACCGTGGTTACTACTTGTATCCTCTCGGGAATACCTTTAAACTGGTTATTTTTTAATGTAAGAAATGATTTTCGTAAACCTCATTGTATTAAACTATATTTATGTATATGTGAGCTCAGCAGTGGCGTAGCTACATGTGTTCGGGAGCACGTGTCCCCTAATCGAATTGCGGAAAAAGGAACGACAATACGGAGAAAGGGATAAAATGAAAGGGAGAAGGCGAGTAAAGAAAACGTTAGGAACGCATCCCGCACCCTCCCCCTAAGTGGGCTTGTAAATTCGCATTGAGTTTTTCAAGTAAGACTGATGCCCCCCCCCCCCCCCCCCACGGCCGCCAGTGCCCCCTCAATGGCTTTTCTCTACGTGTCTTTGATAACAATCGCAAATGAACAATACACTTGACGTCAGATAGGTTTTTCATTATCTTCGTGCATCAAATCGCTTACAAAATACCTCTTATATGTGAGTTAATAGGAATAACCTAGACAGAACTTGCATCAAATCGCTTTCAAAATACCTCTTATATGTGACTTAATAGGAGTAACTTAGACAGAACTTGAGATGTTCATTTCCTTTCTTTCATAAGCACTTTATATTGTTGTAGCTTCCTAATAATTTTCTCTGAAATACACCTTTCATTAAAATGAGTCATTCAGTTAGTAATTATGTTTATGTACACTGTTGGTCATAATGGTAGCATAATTTTTTTTCTACCTTTCGTACAACAATATGAGTCATTTTATTGCAAAATATAGCTTATATCTTCCCCGATTTTATTGATAAATCTGTTCTCAATATATGAAATAAAAAATATAAGACAAAAATTAATTCATACAAACTTTATACACTGGTTTAAACCACTTTTGACAAACACAATCATCCAGACCTTGGATTCCTTGAAAAAATGTATCGTTTTTGGTAAATGTTTAACCATGATAATTTTATCGTGAAAAATAAAATCTTGGGATCTTTTGATGATTGAAGGAAAGTGTTCCTCTTTTAAATCTTATTGGGTCACTTAGTAGCTGGTATGGCCACCTCTGGCACGCACCAGTGCCTCCACACGCCGTGGCATACTGTCCACAAGGTTGTTGATGGTGTTCAAGGACAGTGCATCCCACTCTTCGGTCAGTGCCTGGGCCAACTCCTGCACATTTTGAGGATGATTGTTTCTCTCATTGATGGCACGGCCCAATGCATCCCAGGCGTGCCCAATGGGGGTTCATGTCGGGGGAACAGGCAGGCCAAGGCATCTGCTGCACGTCCTCTGCGTCAAGGAATTCCCTCACCAGACGTGCCCTATGTGATTGAGCGTTGTCGTCTTGGAGCTGAAAGTTATTGCCATATACTCTTCTCGCGTATGGAAGACAATGGCGTTCCAGGATATCGCGGTACACGACGGCGTTGACGTTTCCTTCAGGTGCAGCCAATGGTGTTTTTCTGCCATAATGTATTCCGACCCATACCATCACTGAGCCTCCATCTGCTTGATTGGTTTCCTGGACACAGTCATTACGGATGTTCTCGCCCCACAATCGTCGAACCCTCTGCTTCCCATCGGTGCGGTCAAGGATGTACCGGCTTTCATCAGTGAAGATTACATGGCGCCAGTAACCAAGCTGCCATCTCCTGTGCCTCCTAGCCCACTGGAGCCGAGCAACCCGGTGGCGAACAGTGAGATGTGGAACCTTGGTCATTCGCCGAGCTCTGTAGCCATGTTGGACAAGTCTCCTGTTGACGGTTTCCCGTGAAACGTTCACTCCGAAGTGCCTCCTCCACAAGTGGCAAAGACGACTCGCTGGCATTCTCCGGTTCCTACGGCACATGTTCAGCAGTTGACGGTCATCCCGTGCGGATGTTCTTCGTGGTCGACCTATAAATCTCTCTGGACTCAAAGTAATCGCCTCTCGATGTCTTCTGAGGATGCGGCACACACAACTCTGCGATAGTCCAAGACTATCTGCAATCTGGGCCTGTGTCCGTCCATTCCGTCGGAGTGCAAGGATCCTCTGACGAATTGCAAGTGCCGTTGGGCGAGGCATAGTGTAAGGAATCAATGTACCAAATTTGGTAGGAATTGATCAAGCTAACTCTGAAAACGGGCTGTTAACACACGTAGGCTTTCTGCACGAAATGGACAGCAAAACAACAGCAGAAAGGAGGCTCTGCCTTTCATAGCACCAAACAGCAATAAGGCCACGTTATGGAATGTTCCACTTGACCGACTTTTACCTCGACAATACAAAATCATTATGTAATCAATGAACCTGGTCAATATTATCTATTTAGGCTTTTAAATATGATTAAATAAACGGATGACTATGAAAATACGAATTATGCTAACATTATGACCAACAGTGTATTTCGATGGGGTTTTTTTCTTCAAATTAAATTGCTGATTTTTTCGAACTGTAGTCACGCATTTCCGCTAGTCACTTTCATCATGCTCATGGATACCGATATATTTCTCATCAAAATGCCTTCGCGTTCAGGTAAATAGCATAATACATGTCATAAATTGTCAGTCTGCTAAATCGAATTTTACAAGATATATGAGTAGTTATAATGATAATAATGATAATAATTATAATGATAATGACAATACTACTACTACTACTACTAATAAAAATAATTACTCTTATTCCGGCGTTAGGGGGAATCCTTTTATCTCAGCCTATTGTTATCATTCGCTTTAACGTACGGTCGATTTCCCCTTCGTCGAATTTCTATTGTGACGGAATCAACCGAATTGATAGGATCCCCTTAACGTAGGAAATAATATTGTACTACTAATAACAATAATGTTAATAATAATAATAATAATAATAATAATAATAATAATAATAATAATAATAATAATAATATTATAATAACAATAACAATAATTTACCTAACTGCGACTTAAGGCGAAACCTAACAATAGGTTTATTCCGTCACAATAGAAATTCAACGTTTGGGCGAAACGAGTGTGGGTACCGGGTTAGGGCGAAACGTAACAAAAGAATGAGATAAAAGATTTCGCCCTAAGTCGCAGTTAGAGTTATAGTAATAAATTTGCAGAGAGGTAAACAAATCGATGGTAGCAACATCAGAATGCCCATCATAGCACTGGGAGAAGACGATACAACTATCTAGGAGTACTAGAGGCAGATCGGGTGAAACACCAAGCTATGAAGAAGAAGATTGAGGCCGAATGCATCTGGGGGGCGTTTCATGAAAGGACTTGTCAGATATTTTATCCGACAAATTTGCTCTCAGCCAATCAGATGCAAGGATTTCAGTAGCTTATAACAGTTGTCGGATAAAATATCCGACAACTTCCTTTCATGAAACGCTCCCCAGAAGAGTTCGAAAGGTGCTCGAATCTAAACTCAATGCTGGAAACATAGTCAAAGCTATCAATACATGGGCAGTGGCCCTGTTGAGGTACTGTGCAGGCATAGTAGACTGGAACCAACAGGAGCTGGACACTTTGACAGAAAAACAAGGAAATTGTTGACTATGCATGGGATGCTCCACCCAAAGTCTGATGTAGATAGGCTATATGCGCCAAGAGAGAACGGAGGACGCGGACTGATGGGAGTAGAGGAAACTGTAAGGTATGAAGAACAGAGCTATATTGATGGAAAGATGGATGAAATCATGACTGCCATTAAAGGGTCTATGAAGAAAGGAAAATACTTGACAGCAAAACAGCTCAAGTATTTTCCTTTCTTTAAAGGGTCTATGAAGAAAGGAAAATACTTGACAGCAAAACAGCTCAAGGCTGATCAGAGAAATGGAAGACATGAAGGATGGAAAGGAAAGGTGATGCACGGACAACATCTAAGACAGACAGAAGAATTTGCTGCACCAGAGAGTTGACAATGGTTGAAAAGAGGAAGCCTGAAAAGGGAGACTGAAAGTCTGTTGGTTGCTTCTCAGGACCAGGCATTAAGAAAAAACTACAGGAAAGCAAAAATTGAGAAACAGGAAACATCACCATCATGCAGAATGTGCCATAGCAAAGATGAAACGGTAACGCATCTTGTTAGTGAATGCAGTAAAATGGCACAGAGGGGTCTGGCGAAGAAGTATGAACTACCGCATGAAAACAAATGGTACGAACACAGGGCGAAACCCGTGAGCGAGAGAGAAGATGTAAAACTTCCGTGGGACTTCAACATCCAACAGACAAGGTTATACAGGCATGACACTATGAACATGGCGAACAAAGAAGCGGACAAAATATACAGCTCCTCATTGTACCTTCCACAATTGCTCTGGTAGACAAAAGAACATCCCTTCATTTCTATTAAGTAAAAGTATGTAGAACAGGTGTCACATGCTTTAATATTCACCTGTTCTACTTATTTTACATAATAGCAATGAAGGGATGTTCTTTTGTCTGCCAGAGCAATTGTGGAGGGTACAATGAGGAGCTGTATATTTTGTCCGCTCTCTTTGTCATCGTGTTCATAGTGAGAAGACCAGACATCATTCTAACGAAAAAGAAGGACAAGGAATGTCTCATCATAGACATTGAAATTCCTGGAGACTGCAGGGCGTGGAGTAAGGAGGAAGAAAAGATACAGAAGTAAAACGACTTGGCATTGAAACTAAAAAGGATATGGAAGGTGACGACGAGAGTCATACCAATAGTGATCGGAGCCTTGGGAACAGCTTCCTGGCTGATCTTGGAGTCGACGTACCGTTTGAAACCATATAGAAAGCAAACCTGCTCGGGACAGCACATATTCTGCGAAAGGTCATGGACTAGAATAAAAAGGAGAATTACGAATAGGATGAGGACTTGTTGAAACAACGAGCAACCCTAGATTTCTGGATGAAATCCGGTTACTTTTTAATTTACCAACTGAACATTAGCTTGTGGACAAATCGATAATAATAATAATAATAATAATAATAATAATAAAAACCAAAACAGCCTTTTCAAGAGTATTACTTTATCCTGTTTTTCAGAATAATAACAACAAATAGTAATGATAATAAAATAATCATCATATAGCGCATAAAAAAACAAGTTGTATAAAACAAGGTGTATTTTCACCTGCCATCATGATAATACATGCACGTGACGAAGTGTCACACAGCTTCACGGAATCGAGTTTTTACAAGATATATGAGTAGTAATAATAGTGATAATAATGATGATGATAGTGATCATGCATGATGATAATATCAACAAATAATAATGATGACAATGATAATAATGATTTGATTTGATTTGATTTATTTATTTAAACACGGTATAAGCCCAATTCAGCTACTTCGCTGGTTTACAATGGGGCCGTGTATCAATAAAATACAATGAAAAATAAATATAAATACAAGTATTAAAACAACAATTACATGCATAGAAAAAAATGATAAAATAATATATACAGAAATCATAGGTCTTAGAAAAATATTACAAAACATATCAAAATGAAAGAGTTCAGTATAAAGGTATAAAAATTGAAATATATGAACATATTTTAAAGATATATAATATGAAATATGAAAAATAAAATACGATAAAGTAATGTGAAATGACACAAAATATATAATTTGGTTATGTTAAAATTAAGGAAATCTATCACGTATTTAATGTCTCGATAAAATTAGGCAAAGAGGAACTATTGCAAAAACAAATTAAAACAGAGTAAAAAGTTAAAGAAATAAAATCACAAACAAGGTAAATTTTTAGTGTCTCAAAATTAAATTAATTTTAATTTAATTTTATATTAGTTTTATATAAGTTTATTAGTTTACCTTTCCATTCCACAGCCATAAGATGTAATAGTATTTTATTTCCGAAATGCAAAAAGAAATGAAAAGAGAAAAGAAATCATTCTGTAGTTCGACAAATTGTACGTTATAGCATCATAAGAAGTTTATTGATTGCTCTTTATCTAGCGAAACTGTATTTGTAACAAATATAATGATTATTATGATAATAAATAATAATGAAAATAATAACAATAATAATAATAATAATTACAAATAATAACAACAAAATAATTATTACATAGCGCATAATAAACAAGCTGTTTTATTATTCTTTTAATCTGAATTAGAAGTATGCTTGATAAAATGTCTTCATGCATTCTAATAGAATTCTGTTTTGTGTTTCTCCCGAATATCTACCTTGTTCTTTTCTGATTTGTAAATCCTTTATTTGGCAATAGATTGGCAAAACAAAATACATTTAATTATTCAATTTTGAAGCAGTAAAGTTAAGAAAATGTTGTCAACACCGCTGTATCCGATTAAGCTACCACGGGCCATATAGATGACAAGAATTAACGGTTTCTAAAAAGCTTGATTTTTATCTATCTCTGAGCATTATTACACCAAACTGCAACATTTCACGTCTCTTAAATATTTAAGGTCTGTTTCAATTGCAACAGAAAGCCCAAGGGTTATAAAATGTTAACATTGCATGCTTACTGTCTTTCTGTATTGAAATCCGAGTCTTACAGGCAGTCCGGCAGTCTCCCCTTTTCTCAAAACACCTGATAAAGAATTGCGAATAAGATCTTCCGTGAGTTCCGCAAGTGTTTCCACTGATCAGTCAATCGTATACATGAGGAGATTTTAAGACAAGTTATAGCTACAAAAATATGACCTAATCAAGGGAAACAATGCAAGCTAAGCAGTAGAAAGCTGTTTTCACAAGCATCAGAATATTGCCACTGTTGAAATATGAAATACAAGCTTGTTATAGATTTTCGACGTGTAAACGCACCCATTGTCCATCTTTAATTCTTTGACAAGACATAAAAGAGGAGTTTGCCAAGTATTTGTGCTATGTGGCTACCATGCTGAAAGCTACAATGCATGTGTTAATTTCACAAATACCTTGCAAGTTTCTCTATTACATGTATTATGCGTTGTCAAACATGTGAAGATGGACAATAGGTGTGTTTACATAATCCTGACAAAATCATTTGACTACTTTTGAGAAAGCAATACTGTCTTCACAATTTCATAACTTATTATTGAAATGATCATTTGACACCAAATTCCCCCACAAAAAGATACCATACTGAAGATTGCACTATGCAAATTTTACCTGAACTGAATAAGATACTTTTTGAGTTATTAAGGTTGAAATGTAACAAAATGGTTTTCTCTACTTTCAGAGAATTTTGGGGCAGCAAAGCTTGGTCAAAGGGCACTTTAGTGTTTTTTGCAGGGGGTGTATACCCTCTTTCGTATGGAAATTTTTGTCAGTTTTTATATTTTTGTAATGTACACCCATATCTATTCCTTTTGACAATATTTGGTCCATGGGCCTTTAGGGGGGAAATTTAACCCAATTTCTATGGGCCGTCTGACAACCCATCCCGACGGAAGATTTTGTCAGTTTTATGCTTTGGTGTATAGTCATTCAACTACCTTCTGACAAAGTTTGGTGCATATATTAGATGGGTTGAAATCACTCCGACTTTGTGGCCCTTTTCGGCCCATTTCGGGTGTCCTAGGGCCCTAACCCGGCGGCTACGTTTAGGCTGGCAAGTTTTTTGTGAATGACATGGATGGTCTAAGTAACTTTATGGGGTCAAATCCGATATGTAAAATGGGGTGACTATTTCGGGATAGGCTCCCAGACTATACGACTTAAAGTAGCTATCCAAAGAAAATCACAAATATGGCAATTAATGTATCACTAGAAACTGGGAAGCTTACAGATGGCAATCGTATAAGTTTTATGTCAACTGCGTATCTGATGATTATAAAAACAACATAAATAAAAGCTCTTCTAAGCATCTGGAATATCCGCGGATTCGCCAGAAATATAGCGATGTTTTGATGTCGTCACACTAGGGACCAATCCTGCTTAAGCAGACGACGTCCTGTAATGAATGAATGTAATTACAATGCAATTATTTATCAAATTATAAAGAGTTTTGTATATTTAAACATATTTAAACCTTATTTCACACCATTCTAAAAGGGAAAGTGAAACTGATTCTGATAACTAAAACCGTTTGATTGTAAATACACCGGAGAAGGGTCAATGATCAATGAAATAAACCCCACTTTCAAATTGAAAAGCCCTCCGAATAATAGCACGGATGGTATTCGTTCCCTCTTGAAACGCCGAACATGCCCCGGTGCAAGCAGCTGAAATACAATGGCGTCTTATTTTGTTTACAAGTGACTGATTCCTTTATTTTTTTTAACGCTGCATTTTTCATCAAAATAATACCATACACGAAGTTAAGAGTGAGGCAACAGATAACATTAAGACTGACGCTAGTCAAGTAAGAGAAATAAGTGAAGAGGAGAGGAAATGTGTAAGATGTTATGGGACATCGTCTGCTTAGACAGGACTGGTCCATGGTATGTCGTCACACATCTCAGCAGCGTTCGAGGAGCTCTTCAGCTGCTATATCGGGGGCTGTATTTTACCGTTTTATAATTGATAATAATCATTACTTCAAATGTTTCCAAGCGTTGAATTTGGATAACCTTGTTTAATTTATGCCATCTATGCAATAATAAGTATTAAGCCAATATTTATTTTGATGGAATTTTCTTGTATCTTTAAGTCAAGTGTGTCAAGTATTAGCCAAACTTTATCTTTAACACACTAAAACACTTTGCTTGAAGCATCCCAAGTCAGTTTTCAAATATCTGCAAAGGAATTTTTGCATAAGAATTGTGTATCTACACGAGGAGGGTTTCCAAGTACAAAAATCTCTTTAGCTTTTATTGACGATGGAGACCTGAAAAAACGCATAATACAAAGAGCGAAATATAAGACTTCCGGAGGTTGATAAAATGTCAGAATATTTCATGATCATTATGCCCTTGGGTCTTTCTCAAGATGTGAGAAATTAGAAATGTCCATCATTTTTTTTACTTGTCGGTGAGGATTGCTTGTGAATTGCCTCTCCTGTGCTACTCTTGTGGTGCTGCTATTTCTTAGAACTGTCATTATATTAGGTGCCTACTACAGCGGTTAATCACAGATCATCGCAGGTAAAATACTTATCGAGCTCTTGATAGGTACCTACGTCACTGACTGGTCGATCCTCGAAACGCGCCTTGATTAAAGGCTAATCACGAGCACTGCGGCACGGATATGGGAGGGAGCTCTTCTTGCTTTGTCTGTTTCTTTGCTGTCCAAATTAACCTTTTGTTTACAATTTATTTGTGTATCATTTGGAGTGTTGGCTTCATTCTCTTTTTCATAATTCCCCCTTTCTCTAGCTCTTGCATTGAAAGAACAACAAAAAAAAAGAGAAAAAACAAGGTCATGTAAACTAGTCTAAAGATGAAATGTTATACTTTTTTACTGTATGTGTGTATGTGGGTATGTGCACATTTTTTTTTCTCTCTCGTTAAAGAATACCGATATTAAAAGGAGAAAAAAAATGTTACATAGGTCTACATAATTATGTATAGTGTGTGGCAAAAATAGTCAATTATGACTGATTGCCAAACAAAAACAAATCAAGAAGAAGAAGAAGGCGTAAATGTTCAAATATGAATGAAGAGCACCGCTAAACCTAAAACGACAACAACAACAGAACTTTCTTTTAATAGGAAGACACGCAAGCGTATACAGGAGGCCGTGGTGCCTCCGAGAATCGACGTCAGAAAATTGGCTGAAATGTCACCCCTCACTTTTACAAAATCCTGGAACCGCCCCTGGTTAATTTTGTGACTGAGTTTAATATCCAATCTAATGAGAGCTCTTTCAGGCAACAAAGATAACGCGTTACCATATTTTGTGCTTGCCCTTTTACCCCGCAATTCTTTGACACGTAAGCAAAAAAAAAAAAATAACATTTTTTAAAGTTAGATATTTTTTGTGCACTGGGGTATGCTTGTCAGTGAATGTCGGGGCGTGTCACTTATAGTCTGGGAACCTGTCCCGAAATAGTGTTTTTCTGATAAAGCTTGGCGCATATTTATACTGGGTTGAAATCGACCAGACTTGGGGGGGGGGGGGGCTTTAGTGATTGGGGGCCAAACCCGGCGGTTTCATTCGGGCTTTCAAGCTTTTTTATGAATGCCATGGATGGTTTTAGCAACTTTATGGGGTCATATCTCGTATGTAAAATGGGGTGACTATTTCCGGACAGGCCCCTGGCCTATTAGGTTTGAAAAAGGAGCGTAGGCCGGCTGTGCCTTCAATCAGTGGGTGTACCTATCAGAATAGATAACCACGTCACCTTCAGATGTTTATTCATTTAGATACGGACATCACATTCTCCGGCAACAATTCTGATTGATAGCAAGCCAAATTAAACATAATTGTTATCGGTGCGGTAAGGGGTTCATGTGAGTGTTAATGTAAGTTTGAGTTTATAAACATCCAAAAGATTGTGAATAAGATTCTTCATAATAATAATAACTAGAAATGTCCATTGCCGCGCAATGCGAATGTATCTCCCGGCACTGGCAGCGAATCGAAGGAGGGACAAAGAACCTCCCCCTCCCCTCCTTCAAACAAAAGGATGGCGTAGAGATTGGCGCCAGTGGCCGGACTATTGTCAACACTAGGAGCAGCATCACCAAAACAATGTGTGCATATTAGAGTATAATGCATCTCTATAGAAAATTCGATAGAAATCTGTCTAGAAATGTGACCTCAGAGCGCACACAAGATATCCACTAAAATATGACCTTTGACCCTATGAAAGACGGAACACTGGGGGCAGCATCACCAAAAACTGTAGAGGTCTAGAGTAATCTATGATAGACCTCCATACGAAATCTGAAAGTAATCAGGCAACAAATGTGTCCTCCAGAATGCATGCAACCTAAATATGACATTTGACCCTATAAAAAGCGGAGCACTGGGGGCAGCATCAACAAACACTAAAGATGTGTAGATTTCACTAAGACACACCTCCATATAAAATTTGAAAGAAATCCGTCAAGAAATGTGGAAGTTAGAGCGCACAAAAGACAGTATGACCTTTGACCCTTTAAAAGACGAAACAATGAGGGCAGCATCACCAAAAGTAAAGATGTGTAGATTATACCAAGATACATCTCCATACAAAATTTGAAAGAAATCCATCAAGAAATGTGGCCTGCATAGCTAGGCCAGACACGCCATCCCGCGAAGTATGACCTTTGACCCTATAAAAGACGGGACACTGGTGGCAGCATCACCCAAAACTATATGTTTTTAGATTATATCAAGTGACACCTTCATGCGAAATTTGAATCAGAGTGTACTCAAGACATCTACTATTGAAAATTACATTTGAGTTTCATTAATGTCCATTATTTTTTGGTTTCTCATTTGTTTACTATTGTTTACCGTTGAAATGAGGTAATATCTTTTTAAAAATCTGCAGTTTTCTCTGAAAATTTCTATGGTAGAATATAATTATAATCATATATTTGGAATGCTTGATTAATGCTCAAATTTTTGATATTCATTAACCACCATATACCTTTCCTGTGGTCGAGCAATTGGTGAATGAAAATGACACGTCTATCTGTCACATATTATGTGCCATCGGCACTAAAAGAGTTAAAGGCTAGCTCGCCAACTGTTAAGCTGGAACCGGAAAACCAAACCTACCTTGCGAAAGATTTTGGATTTAGTTTCCCAGGACTTCAAGTACTGCCGTGACTACATCATATTCGTGCATGGGGATGTTCTTTTTAGGTGGAGTAGAACACGTTGCTTAAATCTTTTTTTAATATAACGCTAAATGTTTTAACCAAAAACAAAGTGCTCACTTAACCATGTTAACAGAAACGCTAATTTGACTTTGAAAACCTTTTCCGCCCTCTCTACCCCCTCCTCTCCCCCGCTCTCTCCTCTTCTGTCCTATTTTTTTTTCTTATCTCTCTCTCTCACAGCCCCTCTTCTTCTCTCTTTCACTCCCTCTAGCTCTATTGAATACTTACTCTCATTGTTCCTCCCACTTTACCCCCTCCCCCTCTTTCTCTCCCTCTCTCTCCCTCGGATTTCACAGCCATTACCCTCTATACAAATCTCTTTTCCACCCATTGATCCCGCTTGTTTCAGTCTTCCATTTCATTTCTCACAGGGCAGATCTCATGGGGACTATTTTGAAATGTGTCTCAGTTATCACACCCACTTAATCAGCACCGATTACCTATGTGCTATCTCCGTCACTTTCTCAAGTGGAAAGTGTAGTCGCACTCCAATCGTAAAGTGCATTCACTCCCTCCGATTGAGCTTCTTCGAACTGTCGAGATCGATGTGATTAAACTTCATTTGCAACACCGTGACAATACCCGCGTCTATTTCTGCTTATTTCGGTATGTAGGCGGTATCGGAAGGTTTAATCAACATCCCAAAATGTTGGATGCCTATGGTTCTTAGAAACATGGAAATAAATGCCGCCTGTCCTTTACCGTTTTCTCTGAAAGAGATCTAAACATCCTCCGTTTATTTCTTGACAGGAGGTAAGGTGTATGAACAGGCGTTGAAGGTGGATGGGGTAATGTCACCCCCCTCCCCCTTCACTTTTAAAAGCGTTGGGACATACCATTTTCCCCACCTACACTAAAAAGTGTTCCCTCTAAATATTTAGAACATGTTTACGCCCGTGAGAGGGTGATTAAGATGAATGAAGTTATTCCCAATGCAGACTGCCCAGACCGTAACATGAAACCATACCCCTTACTCCACCACTCCATCCGTGACAGTGATGCCACTTTATTTTAGAAAGGTTCTTTAATATGAACTCTTCCGACCCTAGTAAAACTTCCATTACCCCCATCTCACACTCACACTCCATCACTGAAGAAAGACGATCCGAGATAGTTCCTTGGGATGAGGGTGGCTCATTCGATCGCTTCAGGAATCAATCTTCACAGCATTAAGAAAAGCTGAAAATTAAACCCACGGAGCACAAATGATCAATTCGAATCGTTTTTGTTTACACGAAAACGTTCATTCACCCTGTTTGACTCCACGATACACTAAATTTACTGCATGCCTACCCACGTCGTCTTTTAAAAATGCGCCATATTACTTGACCATGTTGACGAGAGTCTAATGTATATCCAATTCCCCATAAATCATGCTTTTGCTAAGTTTAAGTTCACCATAATGTCTTTTATATCAAAACCACTTTAAAGATATAGCTTCTCGAATTGATTTCTCGAATTTTCAGCGTCTTTTTTCCTGGCCTGTTCTTCCCTTCTGTTTCCTCTCCCATGACAAGCCATTGGGTTAATGTATTTTTCATCGAAACTGTTTTTCAAATACGGGAACTAAAATTGATTACTCAAACTTTTCACCGATCTATTTAGCGTGTATCTTTTCCCTGACTTCGTCGCTCCATTCTCTCTCTCTCTCTCTCTCTCTCTACGAATGAATTTTACAAGAATTTTTCACAGGATTAAAAAAAAAGGTTGAAATTAAACCCATGGAGCACGGGTGATGAATTCGAATCGTTTTTGTTTACATTTAAAACGTTCATTCACCCCGTTTGTTTGACTCCACGATGCACACGTCGTTTTGAGATGCGCGTTTCTTGTTTGTATTTTACTCGAATTGATTATTCGAATTCCTACTGATTTCACACTCTTTCTTCCCAGATGAATTAATTTTACAAGAATGCAGATAAGACTAAAGTGACTCTATGGTTTTTTAGAAAGGAATTTCATCCGGACACGAATTATGTTTATTATCCTTCACCATATATACAAGTACTAATATTATTCTTCATCTAATGAACTTTACTCAACTGTTACAACTATGATTTTTTTTTTTTGCACATGGTGAATTAGTGAACTTCTACCACAGATGGCGGTAGACCGTGGATTGTTTTCATGCTCGACAACTGGCTGATTGGGATTAGGTTTTAAATGATTTTTTGGCAACAATTATTCGTCGCCAAACGGCATATCTCATCATTTTCATGCACTTATTTTAGTCTATCTTAACCTAATTGATTAAATCATAAAATCATCCCTTCTTCCGCATGAATCTCCCCCGCTATCTCCAGCTTTTCTCCGTCTCTGTCTTTTCTTTTTTAAATTTCTTCCCTCTCTCTCTTTCTTTCCCTCTATTCTTTCTTTCTATCTATCCGATCTCTCATGTCTAGTCTCGCACATTTCCATCAATCGTATTAGATCTCATGTCCAAACAAGAATCGGAGTTTATGATTGATGAGAGCACCAGGATAAAAAGGATTTTTTCTCGGTAAATGCTCTAACACTCTGTTGATGCCAGCTCCCCCCCCCCCCCCCTCCCTCCCTCACTCTCTCTCTCTCATCATCATCTTCATCATCTGTCTGTCACCCTTTCTCTATTATTCTCGCTGTTTCCACCTGTCTGTCTGAGCAGGAACATTTTGGCATCCCGGGGGGGGGAGACCTCTGTAAAAGGGTTAGGTAGTGGAATGAGCCCCCGACCACACCTCCTTCTATCTTCTATCAACAAACGGGTGTTAAGTGAACTGATATCAGGATGAATAGCATTTTGGGAAAATTACCTCGCTTCTAATCTTTTAAATATCAAAAAGTCACATTTCACTCGGGGCATATTTGGATGTGATGCTAACGTTTCACAAGCCACTAATCACAATATTTCATTTTCAGCTGAGGCGTGTACGAAGAAATGACATCAGGGTGCCATTCTACAGTATAGTTAATGTACTCCGCTCATGGCAACCAAATAGCCACACGGTCAAAAGTGCGACTATTTCCTTCTCTTGTGGGTTTTGGTTTGGGGGGACGCACTGTACTATTCCCTTTAAAAAAAGGATCTTAATCTCCGAATCGGAGACATTTCAAAGTTATTTATTATAGCTGATTTATTTTCCTGTGCGGAAAAATGACAAGAACATTCTCAAATCAGCTGCAGTATACAGTATATAATCATTATACAAGAGCAAGATATACATTACAATAATGAATGTCAATTTGTCACAATTATCTCGATAAAAAGACATGATTTATAATAAAAACATCTGAAGCGACAACTGTCAGGTATTCATTAATCATTCTTTGCTGCTTCAAGACCGTTCAAGATCTAGCCCCTGGATATATGACTTCCCTCATTGAACAACACTGTCTTCGTCCTGGCTTGCTCTCATCATCTAGTCTCGACTCTCAAGGTAAATATGACACATCTAATTTTAATCATCGCCTGTGGAACTCCTCCCATCCTCTCTTCGAGAAAACTGACAGTCTAGAACACTTCAAATCTTGCCTCAAAGCACACATATTTTAGCAGGTGTGTAAATAATGACTTTATTGGAGGAGCCTGCGCCTTTGAATGTTGCTACATATAAGAGAAATACGGCGCCATACAAATGCTGTTCATCACCATCATCATAAGGCTCAATCACATTTTTCAGACGAAATGGACATTCACGATAATTTCCAACGCTCCTTCTAATGATGTGGACAGTGGAAACACCTGCAGAAACTTATAAATCGTTTGTTAAAACACTTTCAAATTAAATCCCCAAGTGTTTACCTCTGCTGCAAGAAGACCTCAATGCGGTGGTCTTATGTTAATATATTACGATATACCATGTACCACCTTACGTACTCCACGGTAGTGGCATTATATCTCCCATACATGCAGTATATAATTCAAATTTTTAAAATACCATCTGCTTATCTATGAGAACGTAAGCAAAACAAAGTTTAAGATTAGCTCTGACTGATACACTTAAAAAAAAACAATGAACCATATGTCTGAGATTAAATACAATGAATATGAAAAAAAATGTATTATTTGAAATATATATCTAAAAATAGCAAACAATTTATGATACAGGTATCTACTTTAGAGGACAGGATTAAGTGTCCACCCTTCAGTTTCCAATCATGAAATGTAAAAAACAGCATGGGTGTCGATCCCAGGGGGATGGGGGGTTATACCCCCCCCCCCCCCCCCCCCCCCCCCGCCCCCCCCCCCAAAAAAAATAATAAATTGAGGGTGGGGGATGTCCTGCACCCCCACCCCCAATATTTTTGGATAAAATAAATAATTATGATACATTAACTTAAAACTAATAATTATCCAAACTTATCTTTGATATTGAAATTCCATCACATTATTTTATGATTAGAAAAGTAAAGAAATAAGAAATGTCATAATTTCAATGCGAAAATATCGAAGAAAATTTGTTCGCTCGCATTGTTATTCTCAATTAAGGGGTTCCGTCCATTGGCGTAGATCCGTACATTCCTTCTTTTCATTAAAAACCATTTTGGGATGCTCTAAAATGCAGGTTTTATAGACAGAGTTTTGAGAAAGTCCCTGCTGTGGGAGGGGGATAACCCCTCCCACACCTCCCCCCCCCCCCCCCCCCCCCCCCGCCAAATCATGAACACGGATCACACCCCTGAAAAACAGTATCAAAATTTTCCTACAAGGTAACTAGACATGTTTAAGTCTACCATGGTGTATTTCTCTGTTCTTCTGTCCTCCTTCTTACACAATCTTTAAAACATATAAATAAAACATGAACAGCTATTGTAACTATAAATGGCCAGTAATATACACTTTTTTAAAACTAAAATAATAAATTAAAGAAAATACACCTGTTGAATTGTACAGATCTACTTACATCCATGAGAATTCACTAATCAATTATACTCAAAAGTATGAATTAGTTTCACATGAATAGTTGGATTCGAGGTTATGTGAACATATACCATTCAGTATGAAAGCAAACTATCTCTAGCGATCTCCACAATAGTGATAATATCTGTGAAACCATCACATCAAACATGACAGAGCGGTAGGCAGGAGTGTAATGGATACGAATAGATTCTTCACACCAAAAAAAGATCATAACACCCTTATCTGTTCATCTGACTTGTAGTTCACAGAGGGCCTGAGGATAGGCTCGAGTCATCTTGTAAGAGATCTACAATCAACAGAATTTGTGTTGGAGTGTGGCTGTCAGAAAACATCTTATACTGCTGTCCCACTTTCAATGTATTTGAAGAGAACCTAAGCAGGTGTCGAGTTAACCCCCTCCCTGCCAAGGATGGTATTTGGATGAAAATTTAAACGATGACATTGTAATTCAAAGACCACGTAAGCACCTGGTAAACTTTAGAAAACTTCAATCATGTACATCAATCATGTATTTTTAAGAGGCATTCCCGAATGCCATGATGTCTTAATTGCCCTATATATCAGCATCCGTCTTGAAATATTTATAATTGAAAATGAGATCCTTAACCCCCTCATAACCCTCTCACACAAACATAAATCTGGGAGTGATTTCTAATGGGCTTTTTTTCTCCAAATATTATTTTATTTTTTGATTGACATGAAAATCCCCAGGGTGTCATCCGAGAAATGAAATTTGAGTTTTCAATCACTTGCTCTTGGGAACATGATCCCAAACTATTAATACCTCCATGTATATATCTCTATTGAAATCTCTATAGGCTGCATTATAGTGATTTCGGGTAGGCACTTGCATAGGTACTCCACAAGGCAAAAGGAAAGTGGACAGTTGCGTCTACCAAAATTCAGAACGACGCAAGGTCAATTTTCATTGTCTTTCATTGGTAGTGAATTTTGGAATAGATTACCTTTTAAAATCAAATTAACCAGGTCTAGAAGTAGGTTTCGGAATTCTGTTACGACATACTTGCTGAGTAAATCATAAGTGAAAACGTTTATGTAAATAGTCTGTATATGTACAAGAAATGTATTTAACATCATTACTTTCTACTTTTTGTACTTCATTGTAAACTGTTATTATTTTTAATTTGGGTATTAATTGAACTTTACCAAAATACTTTTTTGTTTTTTGTTTTTTGTTTTGTTTTTTGTTGTGGGTCAGGCTCGACTAGCACATGTGCTATTATCTGGCCCCTTTTACCAACCAATGCTTTTCTTCATTTATATGTAAATATCATTGTATGTAAAAAAAATGTATTGTAATTAAATGTTGGTGGTGGTAAATAAATCAAATCAAATCAAATATGATCACAAAGGCACAATTTCGCTGAGGGAGGGGGCCAGGAAGCTTTCATCTCTTCCCCAAAAGTAAGATAAATTTCCAATTTTATTAATGGTCCATACAATTTTGTTGGCTTTGGAATGTATATTTTTTCACTTTTCATAGTGTATGTAAGTTTTTAAATAAAATGTTTGTGCTTTACTGAAACTTGTTAGGAGGGCGAGGACAGTTGCCCAGATATCCCTAGGACTGTGCTACGTGCCTTGCACCTATAAAGACGTGTTAGAAAATGATACATAATATATCTTTCGTTTGGAGCCAGAAGGGTGTTAACTCTGTACAAATGATGGGACTTAACACCTTCTGGCTCCAAACAGACGCAATATGTAATAATCTTTCTTGTGACATATTTACCAATGTCTCCATTTTATTATTTTTTTACATTAAAAAGAAATCTTCCGCTATGACCAGGATTATTCAGGTACAGTATTATTTCAAGTTAACATTTATGAAATCTAAAAAAAAATTGTTAGAAAATAAAACTTGAGTTTCTTTCTAAAATACGATAATCAAACTTTATTGGTTATTCATATCTGGATCAACTGGACAATGAAATACAGTTTTACAACTGTTAGAAAATTATTGTTTATAAATGCCATGATAGTAGCAAAACAAAATATATACATACATGTATATAGAAATAATCAAAGTTTGTTTCACCTCTTCACAATTATGATCTATACATACAGTGGAACCTTGTTATAACAAACTCCTTGGGACCAATCACCTCTTAACATCAAACCTTGTTTATCAGGGCTAAAAATCAATGGAATACAAAGAAGTGGGACCAAGTAAAAAATTACCTTGTAACGAGTTTGTTATACAGTGGTCTTTATAACGAGGTTCCACTGTATAAAACTACAAAGCAACCTCATTAATACACAAAGTAAAAAGATGGATGTTTGGAAATATTTTCTATGATGTAAGATTAGGGCATCTTTATTAAAATATTTTACGCACCAATACAACACTTTTAACCCATGTTAGGTTTGGAATCATCAAGATGACAAGACATTCACCAAAGCTTACCCCGAAGCACATGCACTGCACACAGAAATGCATCTATTGGACTGCACACACATGTGGCATGAATGTTCAGCCCAACACTTCTATTATTTCTCGTCATAATAAATATGAGGGCATTTGAAGAGGAATCCTTTTCAGGGGACATTTCTACAATGCCATTCTTCCAAACTAACAGAAAAGGAAAAAGAAATAATTTGTCACCTTTCCCAGAACTAAACCTTCTCTTAACTATTAAGAGAGTAGCAAAGATAAAAATATCAAGCACAACCCAAGTGAATAAACACATTACCCTGGTATACTCAAAATACTGCAAAATATTAATGATAAAATAGAGGAGATAAATAAAGTGAAGGCTATACCATGTTTAATTTGCTGACCCTGTGTTTAATACCACAAAAGCTATTTCAAATGCTTTTTGTCTTGAGTGAATGAAGTTCAATGCATTATGTAGTGGATCTTACCCCATTGTTTACAGGAACTGAGTGGTTTCTCTAAATACCGTTACGCTTTGGGGAATTAGACAATAGACTGCTTCGGTAATGTATATATTTATGCATATATTTTCTCTGAGCACCTAGTGACGAGCTATTCCATTAACCTGCTTTTTATAAATGAGTCTCAATGATTGGAACCTAGTTTGAATATATTATTCTGGCAAGCTTTCAGGTTGTCAATAACAACCTTTAAAATAAAGAGAGATTGAAAACTTGGGTAAATTTGTTCTCAAGCATTTCAATGAACTATGGTCTAACAAAACAATTCATTTATACATATATATACTAATTCCTATCAAACTTTGGTGATGAATCACAAATGGCAGTGTTAAAGATATAACAGAGGTGCATTTTATCATTGATCTACATAAAATTTTGGGGCAAAAATTATATCACAAAGCCTGAGAATACATAGATCTCTGTGATTACAAAATGGAAATGCAAATTTAATGTTCACTTGATATTTTGGACATTTTTGAATTGAGCAAATCAACTTTTACATGTTGAAAAAAAAAATAATTGAAAGTGAAATGAGTAGAATAAGTTAAGGTGTTAGGAGAGAAATATGCCTGGGGATATTAATAATAACGACTGACTTACTATATATTGGATTGCTGCCTGTAACACTCGGAACTAATTTGCAGCACATCATATGAATTTGAAATCGTACCATAGAGAGAAAAATGTCTTCCACATGGTTAAAAGAGAACAATGATAAAATGAGGTACTATCCTAGCTCACACACTGTCCAAGCTGCTGTAGAGAGAAGAGTCTACACTCTTTCATACATACGGTGCTCTCGTTGGTTCAATCAAGATTTCATTTACACCTACACCTTGTGGTTGTGAGACGGCATAGACTACGGCTCTACCTATGTCCTCTGGATTCATACACTTGTCTTGATCTACAGCTCCATATGCCTCCAGAGCCTAATGTCACGAAGGTGGAAATAAGAAAACAGAAGATATTATTGTAACTGAAATCTTGTTTGTTTTTAACACAGCATAGCAATAAAAAATGAATGAGCTCGTGGTTTGAAAAATATGTAAGTGTACATAGTTTTTGAAAATAGTGTCAAGACATATACACAGTTAAAGAGTAATCAATTTTCATTTGCTGTTAGACTGCTGATGCAATCACTTTGTTCTCAGAAACTCCTACGGTCATAATAGTTAATGAAATTACTATGTAATGCTTAAGGAATGCTTAGAAACTTTTGTAAGTGCTTAGGAACTTTTGTATTAAGTGCTATTATACAAATGATGCACAGGTCTGAGTGTGTCGGTAGGAATTGTGTGCATAAGGTAACTATGGAATGTTTAACCCACGAGGCGCAGCCGAGTGGGTTTAGACCAGTTTCCATAGTTACCGCATGCACACTATTCCTACCGACACACGAAAAAACATGTGCATCATCTGTTTTATAGAACGGTAGACAAATTTTTGCCAAAAATTCATTTTTTCAATAATTACAAGTGCATGGTAAATTTACCGGATGCATGGCCTAGCCATTTACCGGACGCATGAAAAATTTACCGGATGCATGATAAAGAAAAAACCCTTATACAAGGCCATGCTACAGGCTTGAACTGGTAAATCACTTTTATGCATCATAAATAGATTTTATGAATTTAATAAGTTCCATAGAGAACTGAAAATCTGGCTATTTTAGGTTAAATTTCAGAATTTCATTTTTCTACAAGTGTTAAAGTCTTGACCCTAAGGCTAAGCTTAACTTTATTTTTTTTTTAGATCCGAGTAAAATAAGAATCCACCACTACAGTCAACAACTAGCCTAAGTTAGATCTAAAGTTAATCCCTATTTTACATGAAATGAATTAACTTTATCAATCAATTTGAAGAATTCTTACAAAGATTCTGAGAACTTCAAGTGAAAGTCTTGCCGTCAATTTCACTTTTCAGTCAGGCCAGTAAGTGTCGCTGCACAGTGGATGTAACCGATGCGAATGTATGCAGCGTACAGCCTGTGACTGTAACGCAGCAGTGGCACTGCACTGCACTAGCCACTACACTGTCATGACTGTGTGATGTGAGCGAGATGTGTTAATTTAACGTTGAAGATTTTCATTCTATCGCTGTATCTGGGTTTTTTTTGTTTTAATGAGGTATAAATTTAATCGGATCATATTGGGCTTACCATCAAAATCCGAAGTCAACAAACATTAACATCAAATCTTGTCTATTTCTTGCAATTCTCTGTCTGTAAACAGTCAAAGATCGTAGCTCTCTCGCACTCGCATTTTAGAAGGATATCGTTTTGATCTCGATATCGATAGTGCATATCGCGGCTTAATTCATGCATCCAGTACAAATTGATCAATGCCTCTCAACCAATCAGATTGCAAGGATTTATCAACCCGTTCTATAAAAAAATGTAATGTATTATCATTATTATTATTAATTCTTACTCATGACACCCTTTTTATGAGCGTCAGAAGATGTAGTCTAATTTAATTGCGTTAGCTCATGATTAGTCAGTAGTTTGTCAGTGTGTGGTCGCTAATAATATCTTCACAGGAGTAGCTACTCTTCTTAATTAAAGGCCAAGTCCACCATAACAAAAAGTTGATTTGAATAAATAGAGAAAAATCCAATAAGCATAACACTGAAAATTTCATCAAAATAGGATGTAAAATAAGAAAGTTTCGCTTAATTTCGCAAAACAGTTATATGTACATCCTGCTCAGTATGCAAATGAGGGAACCAGTGATGTCACCCACTCACCATTTCTTTTGTATTTTATTATGTGAAATATAGAATATTTTAATTTCTGCAGATTTCACAATTAGGAAGCTCTCATTGAATTGTGTATAGGTTGCAACAATGGCAATTACACATGTTCAGCGAGGAATCAAAACTTGTTTCACATTATAAAAATATTTCGTATTTCATATAATAAAATACAAAAGAAATAGTGAGTGGGTGACGTCACTGGTTCCCTCATTTGCATACTGAGCAGGATGTGCATATAACTGTTTTGCGAAATTAAGCGAAACTTTAAAATACCATAACTTTCTTATTTTACATCCTATTTTGATGAAATTTTCAGTGTTATGCTTGTTGGATTTTTCTCTATTTATTCAAATCAATTTTCTGTTAGGGTGGACTTGGCCTTTAATCCATAATTCAATTGGCATGCCTCTTTTAATTGAAGTCAGAAAGTGAGATTGGGCAGGTATAAGCTTGTGTTTCAAAATTCAGGTACATGCAGACCTCAAAATTGTCCTCCTGACCCCTAAAATGTCAAAATGTAAAACATGGGCCATATTACATTGCCCCAGACATGTACAAATCAAATAAATGTGGAGCCTTGGTAAAAGCTCTGAATCTTACTGACCTCTGCATCAAAAGAAACATCTCCAAAGCCTGAGATTACATCTCCTGCCTGGATGCATGTGACCTTGATTCCATGATCTTTGACCTCCATCCGTAGTGACCTTGACACGCCCTCCACAAAGAATTTACTTCCTGTGTATACAGCTAATAATGGAAAGGCCTGGACCAGATAGACAAATGAAAATTGATAAAGGTATATTAGATTGAGAGAAAAATAATGTCATTGAATCAAATGCACAAATTAATTTCTAATTCAGAGCATCATTTCCGTGCATAACTTGATTATTGTATCACTTATCATACTATTAATTCCAGACCATCCATGTTTAGTATTATCAGGCATAGAAAATGAAGTAGCATGTCTTAACATATCACAAAAATATTACAGCAAGGAGTTCAGGAGGAGAAAAATAACTTAAGCTTATTTTATGTATAAATGAATTGTCAAAAAAGATAAAAGAAAGTAATAATCATGCATATGATAGCAAAACCATGTTGACATGGTTACCTACATAATAAATTACATGACTATTATTGACAGGTTGGTGGTGCAAAAAAAAGCATCATCAGAGAGACTGAAATAAAATGATGCAATATTTGTTTGTTGAAAGGAAAAGTATACTCACCACTCTGCCTGCATTAGATGATATATTGACAATGTGTCCTCTCTTTCTATCCATCATACCGGGTAGTACTGCTCCTATCCCATTCAACACTCCCTGGCAAGCAAGAAATATATAATAATCAAATTCATATGCGGATGCCTATCTTTCAGAGGATCGGCCCCAGACATCTATTCCCCTAGGTCAATTACCTTACAAATACTGGTATTCCAAATCATCCCAATGTCCCCTCAGGCAGCTATGAGGTACTGATTGTATCTTATGGTGATCCTAACTAGGGGTTCCTAGTGGGATTGGTCCAGTGATAATATTCAGAGGTTATTGTACTACGGACTAAACGTTTCATGGAACTATGGGGAGGATAATTACCTGAGCTGGCAGTCATCATCATAAAAATCAAAAGGAAAACATGAGCTAGTCCATGGCGATTGCATGGAAGTTTTATGAAAAAAGGAGGTAATGACTAATGTTTTCTGGCAACTGGCCTGTAATTCTGCAAGAAATGTGGACGTATTTACTCACTTTGCAGTTAACATCGACCATCTTCTCCCAGGCATCTTCATGTAGATTCTTCATATATGTGATGTATCCAATCCCAGCATTGTTGACCAGTATGTCAACAGGACCAAACTTTTCTTCTGTCTTCTTCATTAAATCCTTGACCTGAATTAAAAGAAAGATCAACACTTAACCCGTTGACTACTGAATTCCTTAACTCTCACAGGCTCAATACAGGAACCACCCGGTTCCCGTAGTCTATGGGTTAAGGAAAGCAATATTAAATTTAGAGCCAAAATTCAGTCCAATCCATCTTAGTGGCCATATCTTTATAAAAGCCACCTCTCTACGGTTTTCACCACATTGCCCTTCTCAAGGAATAGAACCTAAGGTCACCTGTCTTCAAAGGCCACTTTTTCTGTTTTCCTTGGATAGCCATAATAGTTTGATGAGCTTACTGGCTAAAGATGTCTTGGAACTGCAAGGATGATATTGAACTAATTAGTAAAGGCCCTTGGTTAGTGATACTGTTAGGTATTTTGAAGCCCTAAGACAGGCTGTCAACTCAAATAAGTCTGCAAGGAGGATTTGGGCAAGAAAGATCTAAAGAGCAAACCCATGATGAAGCATTTGTCACAAAAAGAATGTTGGGAAAGAATTCTAGCACATTTTGTATTGCCCAACTTAATACATCTCGCATTTGAAACACATTTGAAACTTTCAATCCCTAAACTGTGTGAGCTTGTCAAACAGCAGATTCATTAACAATGTTCGACACAATAACAGGCTGAATGTTACAAACGATTCCAAATTTTTTCCCCACGTTATCACTTGATTTAAGTCCTAATACTCAAAATTGCAGCAAAAAAAATAAAATTAATAAATCCTAGGTCAAGTCTCATAATACCTGTTGTCTCACTGTGACATCAGTCTTAACAAACATTGCCTTCCCTCCTCCATCCTCTATCTGTTTCTTAACATCCTGTAATTTATCTTCTCTCCTGGCTGCAAGGCTTACGGATGCTCCTGCTTTAGCTAGCTCCAAAGCTATACCAATACCAATGCCACTGGATGCCCCTGTCACTACAGCTATCTTGCCCTGGAGGAGCTCTGTAAATTAGACAAGTATTCAAATTAAAAGAAAACCAGTTTTACAAATATAAGTGAAAATGGAACAATTAGAGAAACACAAAAATTGAGATAACCAAGAGATATTTTGTTACCGTCTTCACAAACTAATGATTAAATGGGTGAATCTCAAATTGGCAAATGGGTACTATGACTGTGATCATGTCTCTTTATATTGATGAAAGCATATTTATAATTGCCCATGAAATTCATGTAGGTTGCTATATGGTACCCGTTCCTTAATTGCTCAGAGAAACAAATCATCTTTTCCATTATTTCCACTTTGAAGCATGATTTGATCAAAATTTCAAATTTACTCCAACCCCTAATGTACCACCAACATTTAGGAACATGTTATCCCACTTAACCTGTGGCAAAAACTGATTCTTGAATGTTTTATTGCTGACTTTTATTGGCATTGAAATAAACTTCACAATACATATGTACAATTATAATTCATGAAGAAGAGGAGAGTTGTTCCAACTATATGATATATGACAGAACATGAGCTTGATTGGTTAAGAGTGAGCAGTGGGGTGAAAATCTGATTTTCAGATTTTTATGATGAAATCACTTTCAAGTTTTTCATTAATATCTAAAGTTACTAAAATTCATGTTTGCTTAATTGACAAGTTCAGGAAAGTCATTGGATTGACCCATTTTTCACAGGGGTGATGAACACTAATTAATTTGGTCCTAGTTTAATACTCTCTAAACTTTCTTAAAGTTTTGTTAGCAAATAATAATAGATCAAACACCATTCCATTGAAAACCAAAAAATATTTGAAAATATTTGTACAGAAATGGTTGTGCCGCATGGTCATTCACATCTTGATGCAAATTTGTCCGTCCGTGACAGAAAAAAATTTGTAAAAGTTTTTTTTTCCAGTGGTGGGGCAAAAATGAAAACAAAAACCATGCTGAGCTATCTCACTAGCCAGAGACCTATACCATCTATGAATGAAACCTTGATCAATTAAATATACATATATACTAAAACGAATTTGAAAATTGTAACGGACTGACAATGCAATACATGTACTGAAATGGTAAATGCTGTGAGATTTCAGAGTCAATGAATTGTTTTATTGTTTATTGGTTCATAGAACATTGGAGGTCAGATGTGGTATCAGTCGATCCACAAGAGCCATGTTTGGACTTTGTAAGAATGCTTTGAATTAGTCGTACATAACACTTGAGACAGATAGAGACTGTTTGTAGTTCAGGATCATACACAGCCAACAGTTCAAAACAATTATGTAATCACATAAGAAGAAACCTTGTTAGACACTATAATTTTAAATGCTCATAACACACACACACACAAAATAATAAAAGAAAATCGCAGATGTAGAGGTCTTGATCATTTGATCTTGACCATTTTTTGCAAGGAGGGAGCTGACGCCTTTTGCCCGAATATGAAGTTTTCAATTCTTTAAAAACTTTTTATAGTGAAAATGTACAGAAGTTACATCATTATCTGGGATCCTCGCTGCCCGAATATGTGGATATTCTGGTACAGTCTCGCTACCTGAATATGACGTGGTGATTGCTCGAATATCGGAACTTGAAAAATCCTTGGGGCAGGGGCTGCATCCCATTGCCGATGGGGACGCCTTTTGCCCGAATATCAACTTTTCAATTTCTAAATATTTGCGAGCGAGCGAAACCAAGCAAAATTTGTAAAAACTTTTTGTAGTGAAAATGTACAGAAGTTACATACACAAGTTACATACACAAGTTATATTATTATCTGAGAAACTTGCTTCCTAAATATTGGATATTCCAGCACCTCGCTGCCTGTACATTGATATCGGAACTTTGAACATCCTCGGGGGGGGGGGGGGGGGGGGGGGGGGGGGAGGGGGGGGTTGGTATGCAGCTCATTGCCGAAGGGGGACGCCATTGGCCGAATATTATTAAAATTCCAGTGAGCTTGCAAGTGAGCGAAGCCAGCAAGCAAAATTTTTTTAAACTTTTCTTGGTCGGAAATGTACAGAAGTTATATACACAAGGTCCATAATATTATTAACTGGGAACCTTGCTTCCCAAATATTTGGATATTCTAGAACCTTGCTGCCCGAATATGAATATTGGAACTTTAAGATCTGCAGGGCGGGGGAGGGGGCTACAGCCCATCGCCGTAGGGGGATGCCTTTTGCCCAAATATTAAAATTCCAGTGTTTTGCGAGCGAAGCGAGGGAGCAAAAAATATTGGTAA